>JAKCPI010020707.1:0-79503 GCA_023213315.1 Euborellia annulipes
ACATCTTGAAAATCAAATGTACCCTACTGTCGAAAACTAAATACATGTCGACACAAAAAATCTGGTGAGACAAGCACAGTACACAACTTTCGATTACCGAAGGTAAGAGAAAGTTGTGTGCTGTGCGCCAGTCACACCATATTTTTAATTAAATATTCAAGGAGCAGATGATAATAATAATAATATTCAATTGAAAATTAGAGCTATGCTCCGCCCACTTTTAACCGTCTGACGTCTACTCGATATCTTCCATTCAGGATTTCATTTTAATCATAACAATAACCTAACTAATTCGCATTTTTTAAATTAATTTCACTAATTAAGTTCTTAAAAATGTCGCGTATCTTAATAATATATCTATTATTATAAAAAAAAGGATTTTGTTTTTAATTTTTTAGAGAAGTTCGTTTAGGTACCGGTATATAACATTGAAGGTGTTTCTTTTGGTTATGAATTTTTATGGATCATTAATTTCTTTGATATAGATTTTACTTCCTCCGAAAATGAATAAATAAATAAATAAAGAGTTGAATATACTTTTTGACTCCAAGCAAGGATATCTATTTTTGACGATTTCAAATACCCGGATATACAAATTGTATCATTGTTTTTATCGAAAAAAAAAGTGAGCTAAAAATGTTTCTTGTCTCATCTTGAGGAAGCCACAGCCTTGGTGATTTAAAATAGAAATAAAACTAGAATTTACAACCAATCTGTTAAAAAACAAAACGCAAAATATATAGATTAAAAATATCTTGTTTTTAAACATGTGATAATATTGGCTAGCCCTCTGCTTATGGGGGCCCATAATTTATTTTGACTAAGGCGAAATCAAAACCGGACCTCCGAGAACAATGGTGGCCCTACTAAATGGAACGGCTGGCTATCTTATCTCGGAATAACTTGCTGAATGTTGTATTGCACGTACAAATATTGATAGAGAGTGTGAGAAACTTCCCTTTTACACCCACTCTATTCAACTTCCGCTCCGCTATTTGATTATACGGTATATAAAGGACCATCTGGGAACTTCATCAAACTTGTGTATTGTGTTCCATGACAATTTATAACGTTATATATTATTAGATAAATTTAATAGAGTTATCTATTGGCTTAATATTATATATCAAAAGATTATAAACAAAGAAATTGCGCACTATACCCCTGGTAGAGTCGTCTTGTATTTTTTTTTTTTAATAAAAAATTGATAAATTCTTTCTTATTTTCATACTGTTAAAATTAATCCTCAGAAGACAAATATCTTGCTTAATGATCTCAAAGTAAAAAGTTCACAACAAATAATTAAATAAAGAATTATACAGTATATATCATGAGTTGGTCAAGGAATTAATTATTAAAAACATATAACCAAGTATTTATTAATTTAAATAACGCGCCTACATTGTATATCAAGGGTCGGGGGTTTGGATCCCAGGGAGTCCGATGATTTTATTTAAGCCATTTGGATACCAAATGGCTTAAATAATAATGCCTGGACCCAAATATAGATAAATTCATAAATAACGGTTATCGTCAAAGTCTTATATGGCCTAAGTTGCCGAAATTTTTTTTTTTTTTTTTTTTTTTTTTTTAACACACACTTTTTTCTCATTCACACTCACACTCACACACACATTCACACAGTCTTTTCGGCAACTTAGGCCATATAAGACTTTGACGATAACCGTTATTGATAAATATACATATATGGGGTCCAGGCATTCTTATTTAAGCCATTTGGTATCCAATTGGCTTAAATAAAATCATCGGACTGCCTGGGGTCCGAACCCGCGACGTTTGGTATATGAGGTTAGCAAGCTAACCTCTACGCCATGCCCCGAGGGCAAAAAAAAAATTATAAGTATGGGAAATTATTTATATTTTGTTACCATGGCAACCATTTGTCCTATCTTTTCTATGGAGTACAAGAGTAAAGCGGTCTTCATAAGATATCAATGGCAAAATGAGAATATACATTTGAAAGGGCATCTAAAAAATAATTGATTTTTTAATTTTTGAGAAAATCGAAAAAAAAACTGAAAAATTACATCAGTAAAGTACTAGAACTTTAAATAGAAAATTTCAACCTCCTAGCTCTTTTCGTTCTTGAGATATTTTGTTCACAGACACACAAACACAGAAAATGTTGCTAAAACCTCTTTTTTGGATTCAGGGACCTCAAAACGTGTATATCCATCAAAATCTCGACATCGAATTTTTGGCATTAATCAAATACTTTCTCTGTATATATTAACATATATAGGTAAGAAGAAGTAAAAACTAAATTAAGAAAGAAATGAAACTTTCATAAGAATATTGATTTGAAAATAAATGCTATAATGTTTTTTTTTCGCAAACAATGATGGACCTGTATTGAGGCATTTTTTGCTCACCCTATAGGCACAACAAGGCTTTATCTCGGTATATTTGGTGACGGAAGCGGGGGTGTGAGTGCGACAAGGAGAGGCACAGGAAGAATCGCTTAGTCATATGGGCAATTAGTTTTCCTCTCTTTTTTTTCTCCTTTCTCCGGCTCTTCAAATATTTCTATCTAGTCGGTTAAATAGACCAAATCAAATTGATATAAAGAAAGTAAAACAAATAATACTTGTTTCTGAAGCTACATTTGATGCATAATATTAGACTAGAAATGAAAGGCCGTATTCATTTTCGGAAATTACGGAAAGGCTATTCGAATCATGGCAAAACTTGAAAATAAATTTATTATTTTATTTATTTATTTATTTATTTATTTTTATTTATTTAAAACATAAACACCATACAGACACTTGTGTCCATTTACATGGGTTTGTTACGAGACCGTGGAATACAAAATTAACAGTAGAGAAGACGAGATGAAAACAGAAAAAAAAAACACATCAAATAAGTAAGCCCAAAGCTCTATAGTGCGTAAATTCCAACATCAACAATAAATAAACTCCAAAAATTTGTAACAATAAAATAAATATAAATATATCTCTATAATAAATAAACTCTAAAAATTTGTAACAATAAAATAAATATAAATATATCTCTATAATAAATAAACTCTAAAAAATTGTAACAATAAAATAAATATAAATATATCTCTATAATAAATAAACTCTAAAAAATTATAACAATAAAATAAATAAATATATCTCTATAATAAATAAACTCTAAAAAATTATAACAATAAAATAAATAAATATATCTCTATAATAAATAAACTCTAAAAAATTATAACAATAAAATAAATAAATATATCTCTATAATAAATAAACTCTAAAAAATTCGTAACAATAAAATAAATATATCTCTATAATAAGTAACTCTAAAAATTTGTAACATAAGATAAGTATAAATATAACCGCACAACAAACAGACTCAAAGAGAAGTTCTCAAACCTAAAACAGTCTCTATACTCTTCATGAAGTCATTGTATTTCACCGAAATCATATCAATGGCAAAAGCATTCGCGACAGAAGACATATTGCGTATGGGAGCTCTCTCCCCATACACAGTACGAGTCGCCCCAACGTGGAACAAGGATCTGTTACGCGAGTTGAAAGCAGGGACGCTAAACCTCACCCGAGAGAGCAACTCCGGACAGTCAACCCTTCCGCCGAGGATGTTATAAAAGAATTTTAGAAGTGCAACCTTCCTCCTCTCCGCCAGCGACCTCATCCCAAACATCTCTAAGAGTTGTCCATATGGTATCGAGGAAGCATGGTACCCTATACTTCTGTAAAACAGATGCCTCAGAAACTTCTTTTGCACAGCTTCTATCTGGCTTATTTGTTGATTAGTGTAAGGGTACCATACCACAGGCACATACTCCAAATGGGGCCTCACGAGCGAGAAAAATAGCCTTAATAAAGTCGACTTATTCCTGAAACTGAAGGATGACCTTTTTATAAGTCCCATTATCTTGTACGATTTGCACACGATAATATCAACATGCTCGTTGAAGTTCAGTCTCCTGTCTAAGGTAATCCCCAAATCAAGAACAGACTCTCCCAGGGAAAGATCAACCCCGTCAATTTGATAAATCTTTTTGGGATACGTTGATTTCCTTGTGAAAATCATTGACGAGCATTTATCAATATTTAAAGTTAAGTCGTTTTTCATACACCATTCTTTAACACTATTAAGATCCTTTTGGATACATAATTGATCATTTTCATCTTTTATGGATTTAAATAATTTTAAATCATCCGCATAAAGCAGGAATTTGCAGTTTTTAATTACCCTAACTATATCGTTTATAAAGATAATGAACAAAAGTGGGCCCAGATTACTACCCTGAGGTACCCCACGAGTCATTACATACTCTCCCGATTTACAATTGTTGAACAATACAAATTGTTTCCTATTCTTAAGGTAATCAGAGAAGAGATTTATAAGACCCTCGGAGAAACCATACCAGTCCAATTTGGATAGTAACAATTTGTGATTGACGGAGTCAAAAGCCTTACTAAAGTCCGTATACACCGCGTCTACCTGATAGCCCTCGTCCATGCTTTCATAGATATATTCCATGTAGGAGACTAGGTTAGAGCAAACAGATCTTTTTGGAATAAATCCGTGCTGATGATTAGAGATATATTTCAAGATATATGATAAGATTTTTTTGTATAAGATTTGTTCAAATAGCTTGGCCAATGTAGATAGAATAGATATGGGCCTATAGTTCTCAACCCTATCTTTTTTGCCCTTTTTAAAAATAGGAGTGATTCGCGATACCTTCCAGATTTCCGGAAATTTACCAAGTCTGAGGGAAAGGTTGAAGACATAATACAGGGGGTCCTCGAGTATATCATAACAGCCCTTCACTATAAAAGGAGGAATCCCGTCTGGACCAATAGAACCCCTAGGTTTGATATTTTTAAGAGAATGTCTTATATCCATCTTAGTTATTTCTTTGATAGTTAGACAATCCACACAATTTCCAGGGAAACCGAGACCAGGGCAATTCATAGATCTATCACTCGCAAGATTTCCTGAGAAATATTCCGCAAAGCTATTTGCTATGTCTAGGTTTGTAGGGGCAGTATTACCCTCAATCTTGAAAGTGCCCTCATTCCTACAATTTATCCCTCTCCTCTCCTTTATGTATGACCAGAACCTTTTGGGATCACTCTGTAAATTCTCCTCAATTTTCGAGATATAATTTTTATAACACAATTTAGATTCCCTATTCACCTCCTTCCTAATCTCCATAAAACGACGTTTATATTTAATGTTTGTATGTCTTTTGGCCAGGTTTCTATATCTGTTCTTAAGTTTTACTTTATATTTTAATGAGGGACTGAACCATTTAGGAAACTTAATTCTTCTAATTTGTTTAGATTTTTTGGGGATACTAACATTCATAGAGTGAAACAGATTTTTGTAAACAAATTCAAGGGCAGAGTCGACATCCCGAATACAATACAGAGGGTCCCAATCACATCGATTTAGTGCCTCATATAATGCCCTGTAGTCACCTCTTTTAAAATCAAAAGAAACTTCGTGATTCGGGCAATCGTTCAGTCTCCTCCTACCTCTTGTTCTATTTAAATTAATTAACAGAGGAGGATGATATTCATCCACCCTCGACAGAGGAAGATCGCACTTCCCCACCTCCAAGTCAACGTTAGAGATCACCAAATCCAGAGTCCTCTCCATTTTGTTCTTTACGTTGTTTAATAAGTGGAAACCATTATAATTAATAAACTGGTTTAAGTTTTTGACTTTAGCGTCCCGATTATCAAATTTATGAGGATCAGTTCCTCCAATCAACAAGTTGAAATCTCCAGTAATGATTATACAGTCGTTGGTGTTAAAATTATAGTCCTCCATTCTCTCATAGAACTCCTCGTACCGTGATATGGAGGAGCAAGGAGAAAAATACACACTACATAAGTAGAGAGAAACACGATCACTGAGCTCGATTCTGATCCAGATACAGTCATCTGTCTCAAGAGGAAAAATACGTTCGGATAAGAAATTTAGACTATTTACGGCAATGAGAACTCCTCCTCCCCACTTTTTTTCACTAGACACTCTATCCTTTCTATGAACCATATATAAATCCGAAAAGATCTCCATGCTGTTTATTGACTCATTTAACCAAGTTTCAGTTAAGGAAACAACATCATACATTTCTGAGCAACTGTTCACATAAAAATCATTCGTTTTAGTCCTAAGTCCTCTAAGGTTTTGATAATATATATTCATTGAATTAGATACAAAGCTATTATAGTCATTGGCTAACTGTTATATATTAATTGATCCATCACTTGCTTCATTTACATGATTAATTAATGGTTTCTTTATGATATCACTATATAGTCTTCCATGAAATGGCTTAACAATGATTCCCGCAGGCCATGCATCCTCCCGATTCAATTTATCAAAGTCATCGACATCCACACTGACATGAAAGGAAGCATAGGTGTTGAATTTCGTCTTTATTGGAGTACACTTTATAAGAGTTACATTAATCTCACTCTTAATGTACTCCTCTAAGTCCTTGCATGTTGACTCCGGTGCTAGTCTTGAGACAAAGAAGGATTTTGTGGATCGACGAGTGGCGGCCCGCAGAGTAGAGGCCGACCCCGTTCCAATGAGAGGAGGTGGTAGTGGCGTCTTGAAGGATCTTCTCCTGGCTGAGACAAGAGTGAACTCCCCACCCCCCAAGTCATCTGACAAGTCCGGGGCCAGCCGTCGCGAAGGTCCATCGCGATCAAGCGATGACCGAGCAGGGGCTGAAGGTTTTCGAGCCGAAGACGACGGTGCAGACGATGATGAAGATTGCATCTCAGAGGAATCAATTCGAACAACAGAATCGTGGATACGGTCCATCCTCGACCCAGTCGCCGAACCAAGAGGGCGTGTCCGACCAGCAAATGTCCCTGACATTACCGATATTTTATTATTGAGGTCCGCAATTTCCGTTCTCATCTGATCATTTACATTCCTTAGGTCTCTGACCTCCCCAATCAATCCCTTGATCATATTGAACATTTCAGTAAGTACCCCCTCCTCATTATGCTTTTCATTCAACACCGAGAGAATACTCTCATCATTATTGCTACCAGTATCCTTATTGGTATCATTGTTGGTATTTTTTAAGCATTGGGGGCAGACAAAAGTTAACTTATTATCAGAGCGACATATTTTAATCGGTGGACTCAAGTTGTCCTGCTCATATTTAGCAACACACTTCTCATGTCCAACACCATCGCAACCACCGATACAGGATATCATTTGATTAGCATGAAAATTAAAAAAGTCCTTAGAGCAGAGTAAGCACTTCATTTTTAGATTTTTAGAAAAATATATAAACAACAATATAGTCTAGTGATGATAATATATAAAGATAACAATAATATATAAGGAAGAGGTAAGGTGCGCTTCACGCTTGACGAGGCCGACCGTAAGCGACTTGAGAGGTAGGGGACGGCCCTGGCAAGGTTAAATTATTTTGAGATAAAATATTATTCAGGTAGAACTCACTTAAATAAAAGTATTAATAAATATTAATGATAATAAATCCGATTAGGGATTAGAGATTACTATTTTTATACAGTGAAAGAGAGAAGAAAAAAAAATGAATTTGATAATAAAAAGAGCAACTTATCTCTCACAAAAAATGCAATCTCTCAGCGATGGAGCCGACGGGCGGTGACAGAGCAAATTCACCAGCAAAAGAGAAGTCGAACGATACAAAATTCAAACAGATCGGGCAGAAATATCCCGCAGAAAACAAGCAAAAATCAAGAGGTCATTCAAAACACGACCTCACTCGACAAGAGTTAATCTCAATTATCGTATCAACACAAAATCTTTCTATACCGAACGTCGCGGGTTCGGACCCCAGGCAGTCCGATAATTTTATTTAAGGCATTTGGATACCAAATGGCTTAAATAAGAATATCTGGACCCCAAATAATAATGTATATTCATAACGGTTATCGTCAAAAGTCATAAATGGCCTAAGTTGCCGAAAAGACTGCGTGAATGTGTGTGTGAGTGTGAGTGTGAATGAGAAAAAAGTGTGAATGTTTAAAAAAAAAAAAAAACACAAAATTTACAATTCAATTGTTAATTCTAGATATATCAATATAATCTATCTTCTATATACCGGGTATATATGGGTCATTCCATGCCAAATCGACAAATTTTTTTCCTGACCCCCGCGGATTTCGCTGAAAATTTTCTATCTTTTTTCTACCCCTTAAAAGACATTTTTGAGAATTTTTTCAATTTTTTTACCCAACTAAAAAAAAGTTATGGATTTTTGAAAAAAGCTGCTCTTTTTTTTTCAAATAACTATAACTTATTTTAAAATTGATATTTCGGAACCCCGCAAAGCTATAAAAATTTTGTTTTTTAATGTAGTTTTCAGAAAAAAATACAAAAATCTGGTGTGACTGGCGCACAGCACACAACTTTCTCTTACCTTCGGTAATCGAAAGTTGTGTACTGTGCTTGTCACACCAGATTTTTTGTGTCGACATATATTTAGTTCCCGGCAGTAGGGAATATTTGAATTCAGATGTAAAATTTATAAGTATGCGAAAATATTTATATTTTGTTACCATGGCAACCATTTCTCTTATCTTTCCTATGAAGCACAAGAGTAAAGTGTGCTTCAAACAATTTTGAGGACAAAACGAGAATATACATTTGAAAGAGCATCTAAAAAATAATTGATTTTTGTTTTTTAATCAAAATCGTTAGAGCGAATTTTGAGAAAATCGAAAAAAACTGAAAAAGTACATCAGTAAAGTACTAGTACACTGTTAAAAATTTTCGAGCCAGATTCATACACATGTATAGGAAGTCTGTTACACAAACTGTTTATGAATATTCATTTTGGGTATATGAGAAAGGTCATATACCAAAAATGAATTTTCACAAACCCAGATATGAAATTTTTCATATTCGGGTATATGAAAAAATTCATTTTCGGGTATATGAATAAATTCATTTTTGGTATATGAAATTTAAATTACGGGTTTATGAGAAATAATATACTTTTTTGTGAAAAATGAAAGTAGGAGAACTTTTAATTATAGACCACATATTTGTATTAAATATTTATTAAAAATATATAAATACTGTACAAATATATATATTTTTAATAAATATTTAATACAAATATGTGGTCTATAATTAAAAATTCTCCTAATAATAATATTTCAAACCACAAAAGCTTTAATAAACAAAAATTAAAGTCCTTACGAGTTTATACTTTTGAGGGAAAGTGAGTGGTCTAGGTGAAATAATAGTTTTTTTTATTTATTTTATTTTTTATTTATTAAAAAAAAATTATATTATATTAAAATATACAATTTTACTAAATAATAAAACAAATTAAAGTATTAAAATAATAAATTTGTATCAAAAAATAAATTTTTATACATTTCCAAGTAAATTTAACACAAATACAAATCATTTTAATAATTTAATACAAAAAATATGTCGATTTTCATCTTCTTTGAGAAGTAATAAAGAGTTACATTTCCATTGCAGTATGATTGTAGTTTATTCCCTGGTTGGAGAATTAACTAACCTCACCTGAAAAATGACAAACAATAATTGATTTGAAATTGAGAAAAACAAAATTTCAATGAAAAAATTCAAGTTCAATACTTACGATTTTGTTAGTAAAATGTTCCTATTTCAATATATTGATTAAATATTTATATTTCATTTTAAATAATAATACACGTTCAATTATCTATGCGTTAAATCAGCTACTTCAAAAACAGAATTTGGTGCCAACCTGGTGCCAACCTAACCAATTTCTTGTATATTTTAAAATTAATTATTTTGGTGAAATTGTTAATTTTAATTTTAATTTCTATAGCTATTTAGTTGAATTACTTTATAAAAATTATTTAATTAGTATGACTTCATAAATATTTAAATAGTTTAGAGCGCGGATTTCAAACCAGAATTTAATCAATATAGATTTTGGAAATGAATTTTAAAAGAATAATTTCAAGTTTCCTTAAAATAATTATAAAGTAATATTAATAAAAATTCCTTGAGGTAGTCGAGTTATTTGAGAACGTTTAGACCAGTGATTCTCAACTTGTCGCGGTACACTTTTAACGATTTCAAAATTTGGCGGCACACAAAGAAAAAGATAAGTTTAAAAGTTGGTAATTTGTTCATAAACTTTTATATTAATTTTACATTTTTCACATTCTGGGTGTATTAAAATTAAACTACAAAAAAGTATGTGAAAAAAGAAGGAAAATTCATATTTTTTTTAAAGCGATACTTATTCATATACTTGTATATTAATTTTAACTCATATCCTAGGTCTATTAAAATTAAACCACCAAAGTTTATGAGATATGAATGAAAATTCATATTTTTTTTTACAGTGTACTCTTTGGCCGATTTTGATTAAAAGCTTATTTTTCCGGTCCCGGGGAATGTTTTACTTATATATAAAATTTCAGCTTCATAGCTCCTTCATGCTTAAAAGTGAACACAGACACACACACCCACACACCCACAGACAGACCATGTCGCGAAAACCACTTTTTTGGATTCAGGGGACCTCAAAACGTGAAGATCCATCAAAATCTAGACATCGAATTTTTGACATGAATCCAATACTTTCTCTCTATATATATATTACATATATACATAGGTAAGGGAAAGTAAAAATTATTTTAGATGCCCAGATATGTGAAATATTTCAGTTTTTTTGAAAAACCCCTAATTTTAATCCGACCACTTTTTTTTTAACTAAAAAAAAACTTCAACTAATTCTACAATTATCCCCCTTAATTTCAAGATGTGCCGACGATTGCTTTTATTTTTTTTTTTGTTTATAAAAAAAATTTTCTTGAAATTTGGTTTATTTTTTACGTAACTTTTTTATGAAATTTTTTCAGCTTTCTCGTGAAACTTTAGAAGTTGAAAAATGATATTTTATTCGAAAATTTTAAGTCATCATACTAAAAATTGTTTTTTTTTTTCAGTACAGTACGAGACTGGATAACAGAATTTTTTTCTAGCCTCTCAAAACGATTAAATAAAAATAAATAATCCATTTATAACAACTATTAGAACCTATAGCAATTTGTGTTAATATTATTTTCAAAAAAAAAAAAAAAAAAAAAAAAAAAATTAATTTCTTATGATATTATTGAATGACATTCATTATAAGGTTAAAAAAGTAAATGTTTAAGAAATACGAGATGCATGCAAGATGTTTTAGTCAATTTATTTTTTAAATTATATCTTGTCATGTCTCCCCCTCCTCAGGATTACTCATTTCACGTCAATAATGAAATTAGAGAAGCAACGTAATTCAAGGTTAACTCGGCAAATTTACACCAAGTTAACAGAAAATGACGTCACTAGAAACAAAGATCTTCAATAAGGTGAACTCCCTCTTCCTATCTAAACATGCAAGGGAAATTAAAAGTAAAAAAAAAAAATATTTTACTAAATTAATTAATGATGAATAATTAAATTTAAAATAAAAAGAGCGCAGATGATCTAAGTACAGGAAATGGAGATACTTAGATCAAGTCCATTTAAAATAATTTTTTCATTACATAAAGTTTTATAAGAAGACAAAAAAAAAGTGTAGAATTGAATTTTTTGGAAAATAAAAAGAGAGGGAAAAAAATTCGACCAAGGGATTAGCGCATAGAAAAAACAAACAAGATAATAATTTTAGTATTAGTTTGAGCAGCTCGTGGTCACTAATTTACTTAGCAAGCCCAAGCATAACAGTATTTAGATACAGTAGATAGATAGATAGTTTGTTTATTAATGCTTAGAAATTTAGAGATATAGGCGATATAAAAAAAACTTCAAGGAATAATTGATCGATTTTTAAACTACTTTCGATTACCGAAGATAAGAGAAAGTTGTGTGCTTTGCGACAGTGACACCAGATTTTTACTTGTTTTTAATATCTTTCAATTTGTATTGAGTATGAATGGTTGCCTACCCGGTAGGCTATTCGTTGGATCCACTTATGCTATAAATTTTCATTGTATCAAAAAACATAAATGTTTACTCAAAGATATGAAGTAGACTAGTATTTCACAATTAAATTGCTAATATATGGCGACAGTTTTTCAATAAATATGAAATAATAATTCAAAATCAACTTTGTGGTGTTATGAATTCACTCATGAAAATGACACAAGAATGTCAAAATACGTTTTAAATGTTAAAAAAGATAAATTTTTAATAAATCGTTGAAACTTATAAACTAGTGTTTTTAATTTCTCGTAAGCTTAAAATCGATAATAAATTAATAGCAGCTAAAAAACAAAAACTCTTTTTAATTAATTTTCATTTAATTTAATTTTCTTCCTCACGGCAATTAGTTGTCCCATGAATATTGAAAATACACCCATCTGTATTCAATGAGCAACTAATTGTCTTGATGAAGGACCGGAATGAAGTCCGAAACGTTGACAATTAAATGAAATAATAAAAGTTTCTGCTTTTGTATAATTTTTTTTATGCGAATTTTTAGAAAAGGTGATACTACAGATTACTTTCTCTACTTATTATATATTTTTAATACATGTCTAATTATTGTTTTGGCAAGTTCTATATTTTTGTTAGTCTCAACTAGATGATCAGATAACTTTGTAGGAAAATTCAGTTTTGTTTGCTTCAATCCCGATTTTTTGATATGATACGCTATTAATTATTTTCTTAACTTGTAATGAAATAATATGTCTAAAAATAATTTTAATGGACAAAATTTAATAAAAGGTTGGAGTAAGCCTAGCGCACAACTTTGTTCACCCACTATTCAAAAAAAAATATCCCCCCCCTAATGGTCCGATGTTTTACATATTATATATCATTTTACTAGAGAAAAAGTCCAGTTTGTGAATAAATAAAAAATTATAAATAGGTGATGAAAAAAAAAATATTTACTCTAGGGGGGGACCAATATTTTTTTCTTACATAACCTATAATTTTTTTTATATATTCAGAAGCTTGACTTTTTCCCGAGTAAAATGATATATAATAGGTATAACATCGGACCATTAGGGAGGGGGGGCTCTAGGGGGGTCAATATTTATTTCTTGAATAGTGGGTGGGCAAAGTTGTGCGCCCGGCTTAGTCAGATCCTTTATTTTTTAAAAAATGAATAAGCAAATATTTCAATGTTTTATCTGTTACTACGAGTATGATTTATGATAGAGTCACGGCCACCTCACCTCTAGATTGAGTTTGTTCTTCCGGAAGAAGATTTATAATAAATGGTTATGAAAAAAATAATTTTGATTCTGAAATTTCTTCTTTAAATAGTGATATTATCAATGACTAGTTTCTATTATATTACAACATCTAATTTCACGCTAAAATAGAAACGAGACTCTCGTTCTAGAAGCCGTCATTCTCATTCATTGATTGAACACAACCTCGGGTATTTTTCTGGGGGGGGGGGGCACTGATATTCTTTTTATTGACACGGATCCATCCGTGACCGAGACCGTGAGTCATCAGGGCGGGACTCAAACACGGTCATCGCGGAGGTCGACCGATGACAGCCTTGCCGTGGTAATTCATAGAGCCACCAAGGAGAAATCTAGTCATTCAACTCAAAAATACCCACTGGCTTATTATTTACTCTATTCAAGAATTAGTTTTGTTAGTAATAACAGAAAAATTAGTGGAAAGATTTCGGAAGGGCTGTAAGGACATTTTGGATTCTAGATCGTGTAAAAATTAGTTGAAGAAAAGGAAAACAATCGCTTACATAATTTTTTTTTGCAAAATTTGTAATTTTCAAGTTTTAAATCAATTATGACCCCACTCACCCCCACCCCTTTTCTGTTTATATGTAGATTAATTAAAACAAAATTAATTAAATGCCTAAATTTTTACATAAAAACTATATAATTCTCGAGAAATTACATTATTTCTAAAAACAAAACTTTTTTCTAGGCAGCAATGAAAAAGATTGACAGCATGCTATCTAAACAAAAAATCTGGTGTGACTGGTCGCACAACACCCAACTTTCTCTTACCTTCGGTAATCGAAAGTTGTTATGTTCTGTGCTTGTCACACCAAATTTTTTTGTGCGAAATATATTTAGTTACCAACAGTAGGCCTACGGTATATTCGAATTTCAAGATGTAAAATTTCTAACAAGTATGGGAAAATATTTGTTTTGGTACCATGCCTACCATTTCTCCTATATTTCCTATGAAGTACAAGAGTAAAGTTTGATTTTGAGAGCAAAATGAGATTATACATTTTAAAGAACAACTAAAAATAATTGATTTATGAATTTCAATCAAATTCCTTAGAGTGAATTTTGAGAAAAAACTTAAAATAAACATCAGTAAAGTACTAGTACTCTTTGGCCGAATTTGTTCAAAAGCTTCGTGTCACGTGCCAGGGGGGTGCCTAACTTAAATGTAAAATTTCAATTTCCTTTTTTTAGCTCTTTTCGATCTTGAGATATTTTGTTCACAGACAGACAGTCAGACAATATCGCGAAAACCACTTTTTTGGATTCAGGGGACCTCAAAACGTGTATATCCATCAAAATCTCTATGTCGAATTTTTGACATGAATCCAATACTTTCTCTCTATATATATTAACATATATAGAGGTAAGAGAAAGTAAAAATAGATTTAAAATAATAAATGTAATTTTTTGAAAATTATATTGTTTGTGTTGTAGATCTACTATTTAAGACCAAAATCTTCACAAAATTAAAATCAGTAGGCTTTGAGATTCATTTAAAAGTAATTTTTTCTAAAAAGACATTGGACCAAAAGATATGTAATAAGTAGACATTCTTTTATCAAACAGAAGCCGCTGAGTCAATTATGACCTTAGAACAAATTACGATAATTTAAATAAAGCTAAATAAAAGTTAATTTTATTTTTTTATTTATTATTTCTTATTAAAATGTTTGTTTGATTATACGATTTACTATTTTGAGTTAATGGTGACCTAAAATGTTGATAAATTCAATGAGATCTGATGAATAGAAAGAATGCCGCAAGTAGGGAATCTCAGAAGGAACAATTTCAATTAAACATTTATGCAACTTTTATATTAAACATATGATTCTGTTTTGTGAATGTCAACTCTGTAAAAGATAAAAAAAATATATCGTCATAATAGAGGCAACACCTGCTCTCTCAATTTTTTGACAAATTGAGTTAGGATTTTATTGCGGTTTTATTTGAATTTTCACGAGGTTCTATAAAGTCACTTTTATTATCCAAGTAAATTGTGAAAAACAAAACACGATAATTTATACAGTCTTTAACAATGAAATTCTCAGATTTCGGTCTAAATATCAACAAGTATTATCTCCTCTCTGAAAAAAATTATTTTTAAATGAATCTCAAAGCCTACTGATTTTAATTTTGTCAAGATTTTGGTCTTAAATAGTAGATCTGCAACACGATATAATTTTCAAGAAATTATATTTATTATTTTAAATCTATTTTTACTTTCTACATCTTTCTACACCATTTCCTAGTCGTAACCATGTTTAGTGACCATTAGTCATCATAGGCAATTTATACAACCAGTTCCAAAAAGAAAAAATCTGGTGTGACAAGCACAGAGCACAACTTTCGATTACCGAAGTCTATCTTGGTCAAAAGGTGAAAGTATGTAAGTTTTCTAGCGTCCAACTAGCGTCCAAAAAAAGAAACGAACAGAATGCAGGGCAAAATGTGTAAATTATACTGCATTGGCAAGTAAAACTGATAGGTGATTCTACCCTTACTGCATCCCTACAGTCACTAGATCATAGAAGAAGAGTATCTTCATTATCTCTCTTCTACAGGTATTACCATGGCCAATGCTCTGCCGAATTAAAATCAATTATCCCACCCAATGCAACATATTCACGGAACACAAGAGAGGCATCTTCCCAGCATCCCTATGCTGTTCAGATCACGACTAACAGAACAAAACAATTTCATTCTTCCTTTGTCCCCATGACCTCCCGTGATTGGAACAAGCTCCCTGCGTCTATCTTCCCCAAAACCTACAATCTTCAGACTTTCAAGTCTAACCTCAACAGGCATCTTCTCAGTTCCCGCAGTTGAGTTTCCCCTTTATGCTTCTCCTTTTGTTTTTATTTTCTTCCTGGCTGCATGTGACTATTGGTCATTATAGGTCTTCGGACCTTATGCACCCATTCCAAAAAAAAAAAAAAAAAAAAAAAACGAATCTAATATTTTTCTTGAGAAATTTCAAAAAATATTTGAAATAACTTTCCTATTAACCCTCGGGTCTTCCAGAGTAAAAATGATTAAAAATGATCGAGGGATCCACACGCCCTCAGCAGGTCTGCATGGTGAACTTTTAGGGACACACAGGGATATACACGTCCACACCAGGGACACACAGGGATACACACGCCTGCACCAGGGACGCACATTTTTCTTCTGTTCACTTTGGATCCCCTGTGTATATCCCTAGTGCGGGCGTGTGTATCCCTGTGTGTCCCTGAAGGTTCACTATCCAGACCTGCTGCGGGCGTGTGGATCCCTCGATCATTTTTAATCATTTTACAAGGGTTGGTGTAGTGGTTAGCGTGCTGGCCATCTGTACCAAGGGTCACGGGTTTGAATCCCGTCTCATGAGACAAAAATTTATTTCAATTTAATTAGTTACGAATAAATTTAAATAAATAGAGACGGGGTCTAAATGGCGCCTGATGCCGAAAATGACCTTAAATAAATTTAAAAAACAAACTTTCCTATTAGTTTGAATGCCGATTTTAGAGGTCACAATTTATTTGAAAATTTTTTAGCAAATAAGAAGCAAGTCACCATCTACCCCTTTCCCTCCCATCAATCTAATTGTATTTGCCCAGTTCTCAAAAGTCTAAAGGCGCCTTGATAAAAAAAAATGCATTAATTTAGATTTATTTAACCACCTATCTATTGTGTAAAAAAAAATTATCAATAAATATCTAAATTAGTTATTTATCTTCATTAATGTTCTTTTTAATTCTTTAAACGGTTTAATAAAAGAGATTTTTTGTCATTGATCTTATTTAAAGATGGCAGAGGACAAACAGACTAAAATGGCGATGATCCAATCTCACTTGAAATGAAGGCGCGCAATTAAAGAGACCAAAAGGCAGTTGATGAAAGAAATTAATGAAAAAGAACCAATTAATGGACTTTTTTCTTTGAGTGTCATATTTTGAGTTTACTTTCGTTTGACTTAGGAATATCAAAACGAACTGAGAGAGAGAGAGGAATGCCAAAATGACTCAGGGCCAAGAGATATTTAATTTAAAAATAAATTGTGACTTATTGCAAAATAACGAGTCATTATTTTGAAACTTATTGTTCTTTGTTAAACATAGAACAATTTTTAATTAATACGATTTTTTTTTTTTTTTTAAGCAACTAATGTTATATTTATATAAGTTATTTAAATTTTATTGCTAATAAGATGTTATTAAAAAATATTTGTCGTTGTTTTAGACTTCATCATAAAGATCAAAATGGTAATGATTAACGCCCAGGGTCAATGCCACTGGCAAAATAATTTTAGGTAGAAAATCATTGAATATTTTTATTTCTAAGGTCTTATGGCTAGTTAGAGGTCAAATAAATATAACTCTCTTCCTTAATAATATCCCAAAATTTGTATAATAGTTTTATGTTATCATCACCCCAACAAATATCTTTTTGAGGTAATATAATTGAAGGCCATCAAATATTCAAAAATAGGAAATTAATTTTCTTATCAAACCTTTTAATTTTTACTTAAAAAAAAATGAATGTTTTTCTTTTCCCAGATTATCATCTTGAATAATCATTTGAAGTTTTTTTTTCCGACGCAAATCGAGTCATTTATTAAGACTATTAGTATAAATCACGTCACTAGGATAATATGTTATTCGTATGTGTTAAATATACAATTGCAATTGAAAATAATTTTATAAATTAAGCACAACCTTAGAGGCGCGAAATAAACAAAACAAAAAAAATCTGGTGTGATGTCGCACAGCACACAACTTTCTCTTACCTTTGGTAATTGAAAGTTATGTTCTGTGCTTCTCACACCAGATTTTTCGTGTGTTTACGGTACATTCGAATTTCAAGAAGTAAAATTTATAAGTATGGGAAAATATATAATTTGTTACCATGGCAACCATTTCTCCTATCTTTTCTATGGAGTACAAGAGTAAAGTGGTCTTCAGAAGATTTCAATGACAAAATGAGAATATACATTTTAAAGAGCATCTAAAAAATAATTGATTTTTGAATTAAAAAAAAGAATCGTTGGAGCGAATTTAGAGAAAATCGAAAAAAGTTGAAAAAGTGCATCAGTAAAGTACTGGTACTTTGGCCGATTTGTAGATTGCGATCTTTTAGGATTTAAATTCCTAAGTCCGAACCAGAATTTTGGTCTGAATTTAAATCCACCAGACAATTTGAATTGAAAATTAAATAGGTACGGGACCCAACGAACCTAACCTTAATCAAAATCAAAAATCTTTTTGACTAGATTTTTTTTTTCACTCATTTTACTTTCTCTTACCCTATATATGAAATATATAGAGAGAGAAATTATTGTTTGATTTGGAGTTCTCAAAAAAAGAGGACGAAAGGTCGAAAGAAAGCAATATGATAAAAGGGCCAGAACTAGAAATAAAATTCGAAGATCCAGGATTCGGATCGGATCCAATTTTTACTTTCTCTTACTCTAAAAAGAGAAAGTTGTGTGCTGTGCGCCAGTCACACCAGATTTTTGAAAATCGGATCGGGGATCTTTACATTTGCTTGCCAGCAATACTTTTTTACAGTATTTCGCCCAATCCTGTAAACTTTAATAATTTAAAGCTTTCATGTTTGTTATTTATTGGTTAGTGGTAATACAAGACATTTTTGACACTGGTAGTGGTTTATTTTAGTTAGTAATTAATATTATTTACTGATAATCCCTCTTTCTCATCTAAAACAAATGAATGATATGAGAATATGTATATTTAGGCCTACTTGAGTTTTTTGTGGACGACAGATGAGTTTTCCACTTCAATGACCAATTTAATTTCTTAGATCAGTGGTTCCCAACCTGGGGGCGATCGCCCCCCGAGCGGACGATTTGGTTTTTCAGGGAGGCAATAAATAAGTGTGGCGATCAGTAATCACAGGAGAAAAATTATTATATTATTATTTCCCATTTAGAGGATGGGCAGGATAGAAGAGGGCAAAAAAATAAAATATTCTGAATAATCTAATTCCAATCTAGAATCGAAACGTCACTTTTGTTTTCATTAAATAAAAATTTACCGAAAAAAAGATCCATTTTTGAAATTTTCTTCATAAAAATTAAATTATTATTATTTACACTTTACTTTAGATTAAATTTAGACACACAATGAAAATGAAAAGGGGGCGATAGGTGTTAGTCAACCTCTAGAAAGGGCGATGGGCCACAAAAGTTGGAAACCACTATCTTTATATATAAAGTTTTGTTGCCAAATAAATATAATTGAAATAAAACAAAACACTTGATATATTTGGCAAAATGTTTTATTTTATTTCAATTTAATTTTTACCATTTTTTAAAGATAGGATATATTTTAATGAATACATATTTTATATATTCTAGATAATTCAATATTATATACCCAGTGGATTAAAATGTCTCTAGTAATCTTATCCATCTTCTGTTCTCTGTTTATTTTAATAATGATATTTTTTCTTTTTCGACTGATAAAAAAGATATAGATTAAATTTCCAAAATAAATCATTTGGTGAGTAATTAAATAAATATTTTCAAATGTTGGTTATTAATTTAAAAAAAATTAAAGTTAAATCATCAATAAATAATAAAATAGATAGAGAAAATAAGATAAATTGGTAAAATGGAGTAGATAACAAGAAAGAAAAGTGCAAAGGACTAGAAGTACTTTTTTTTATAGGTCAATGAATACTTTGTTGTAGTTTTAACTAAGCATGTGTTTTATAGCTATTAAAACGTCAGAACCGAGACATATCTTTTGTAAACATGTAAACAGGTTGTGCAAAATAATCGTTGATCTTCCGATTTTATGTGCTGTGCACATTTTTTTTTTTTTTTTACTTAGTCTGCTGTCACACAGGCAAATTTTATTTTTAATCTTTTTTTTTTTGACTTAAATCTTTGACAGCGAATTAGAATAAGATGCGACTGAGAGAAGAAACAAGCCAACCCTTGGCAGAGCTTGACCTTAAAAAGGGGAAAAAGAGAAGAATGACATAGAACAAATTCAAGAAATGCCAGCCTTAGCTTGGTTAACTCGTGGACGCCATCCATGTACTCACAAGATGTGACTCTCTGAGTGACAAATAAGTTTTTTAACAAAAAAAAAAGATACTTTTTCTAAGAAGCTACGAGAAAGTAAATTAAACTAAATTAAATAGTTATGAAATTTAGAATGAGCTAACCGAAACTTAGGAAATTTATCCTAACTCATTTTTTTATGATTAGTCAAGAAAGTTAATTTTATCAAGGACTATTCTGATTTCCCGTATTCATGTAATGTACGAAATTTTTTAAGTCTATTCGCCATCTTAGGCCATTAAAGAATAATAGGCCTATTTAATGATAACTTTGTTTAGTCAACTGTTAAATTTTTGTGAAAAATTTGATGAAATGATGAGATCTTAAATATTAATACATTGCACGTCAAAAATATTGGAACATTTTGTTTCTTCTTAAGAGGACCTATTCTTCTATCTTAATGATACCGTAGTTTATTATATATTTAATATGAAATATCTTATACAATTCTAAGTGAATTTAACACAAATCTATAACATTTTAATAAATAATTTATAAATGTACCTGTATAAGATATATTAAATGTTTAATAAACTACAGTATCATTAAGATAGATTAGAATACGTCTTCTTAAGAAGAAACAAAGTGTTCCACTATTTTTGAGGAGCAATGTAGTTATTTCACAACAATACAAAATCTATTATTGCCAGCCCTCCAGAAAAAACGCTTCAGTATTGTTAAAAGGTCAAAATCTTAAGACACTAAACTCGTCAATTATATTTAGACCCTCCTAATAATTTTTAAAAATCAGCGCCCATGGTTAGGGGTGCAAATGAAGGAAACAATAAGATAAAAATAACTTCTTATAATATATGAACTAAAGCTTACGTTTGCAAAAAGTTTTTTTTTTTTTTAATAATCTGAGAGAAAATAGCACGTGTGTTGTGATTTTTAAATAAGCTTTTTTTATAAAGAAAAATATTTTCAAAGGATATTTATTTAAAAGCCTCCTTATTTAAGAGGGGAAGCTAAGAAAAATATCTGATCAAACCAACTTCGAAAATCCCTGACTTCACTCTACCACTGCCACTTATCCGGATTAAATACAATCCCTACAAGGGGTCAAAAGAGAGGATCACTCACTTTCTCTCTCTCTCTCTCCCAGGATCGATCAACACTATAATATAATTCATGTCGACTCCTGAGTTTCTCTTTATTTTTGGAAGAATGCAATGCAACCCCTGAATGTTGTAAAATGACCATGGTTAAAAGATCTATCTAAGTGGACACAAAATTTCCTCTTCGTGGACCATTAGTGTTTAATCGCCTTTCGTCTGTTCTCGTTAACTATATTTATAGCATTTTACGAATATACACGCACACGTTCCCAATTCGACACGAAACATTTGACACTCGCTTGTAAAATGAAGATAATTTATCGATTTCGACGGGTTATTTTAATAAATACTTAAATTAATAGGCATAATTAAGGGGAAAAGATCCCAATGACTCATCTTTTCCCAGCCCTTGAAGTGAAGTTGGAGAGTTGCTTAAATCGAGATGGTAGCTAATTAATCCTTTATATTTGTATGTTTATTTTTATACAATCAATCTTCCTATCTTGTGTAATGAATCAAGTTAATAAACTATTAAATTCCAATTAAAAATATGAGATGTCAGCTTCCCAAATATCTTTCTAAGTGTTTTTAGATAATGTTTCTAGGAATTAAAAAGTAATAAAGAGTGTATTAATAAAAATCTGGTGTGACTGGCGCACAGCACACAACTTTCTCTTACCTTCGGTAATCGAAAGTTGTGTACTGTGCTTGTCACACCAGATTTTTTGTGTCGATATGTATTTAGTTTCCGACAGTAGGGTTCATTCGATTTTCAAGATGTAAAATTTATAAGTATAGCGAAATATTTATATTTTTTTACCATGACCACCATTTCTCCTATCTTTTCTATGGAGTACAAGAGTAAAGTGGTCTTCATAAGATTTCAATCACAAAATGAAAATATATATTTTAAAGAGAATCTAAAAAATAATTGATTTTTGAATTTAAAAAAAAATCGTTGGAGCAAATTTAGAGAAAATCGAAAAAAACTGAAAAAGTGCATCAGTAAAGTACTAGTACTCTTTGGTCGATTTTGGTCAAAAGCTTCGTTTTAGGTCCCATGGGGGTGCCTAACTTAAATATAAAATTTCAACCTCCTAACTCTTTTCGTTCTTGAGATATTTTGTTCACAGACAGACCCACAGACATACACACACACACACACCCCCACACAGACAGACCATGTCGCGAAAACCACTTTTTTGGATTCAGGGGACCTCAAAACGTGTATATCCATCAAAATCTCGACATCGAATTTTTGACATGAATCCAATACTTTCTCTCTCTATATATATTACATATATACCTAGGTAAGAGAAAGTAATAAAGAACGCATTAATTATATAAAAACTTAGGACAAATATCACCTATTTACTTATTCTTACCTCTACCTATGAAAGAGAAAGTATTGGATTCATGTCAAAAATCGAGATTTTGATGGATATACAAGTTTTGAGCCTGAGTCCAAAAAAGTGGTTTTCGCAACATGGTTTGTCAGTCTGTGTATCTGTGTGTGTGTCTGTGAATAAAATATCGTTAGAACGAAAAGAGGTTGAAATTTTATATTTAAGTTAGGCACCCCCCCTGGCATGAGACACGAAGCTTTTGAACAAAATCGGCCAAAGGGTACTAGTACTTTATTGATGTAGTTTTTCAGTTTTTTTCGATTGTCTCAAAATTTGCTCCAACGATTTTGATTAAAATTCAAAAATCACTTATTTTATATATAGATGCTCTTTAAGATGTATATTCTCATTTTGAAATCTTCTGAAGTTCACTTTACTTCATAGGAAAGATAGGCGAAATGTTTGCCATGGTAACTAACAAATTATATATATTATCCCATACATATAAATTTTACATCTTGAAATTCGAATGTACCGTACTGTCGGAAACTAATTATAAGTCTACAAGAAAATTGGTGTGACAAGCACAGTACCCAACTTTCGATTACCGAAGGTAAAAGACACAGAGACAGACCATGTCGCGAAAACCACTTTTTTGAATTCAGGGGACCTCAAAATGTGTATATCCATCAAAATCTCGACATCGAATTTTTGACATGTATCCTATATTTTCTCCCTATATTACATATATAGGTAAGAGAAAATAAAATTTAAATAATCAATATTAATTTTCTTAAAATAAAGAATAGAATGTTTTTTATTTTTATTTAAAAAAGGAGGTCATAGCAATAATAAAGGTAAGAAAGAAGGAAAGAAAAACAAAATTTAGTATAAGATGTCCTTTGTATTTAGATAGATTTTAATTAATCCTAGGAACTCTCCCTAAAATAAACATGATTCAATGGGTATTTTGTTTTTATAAATACTAAATACACTTTTAAGATAAATCATGTGTTTAGAAATTTTGTCTCGTATATTAACTTGTAAAAAAATCCTGCGTGTCGAAAGCAGACAGCGTTCCTCCAATTTCTAATGACTATTTCGAGAAAAATTTAATGACTCTCTCATCTAAAATTGTCTTTCTGGGTTAATTCTGAGAATAATGTATAGTTTCAAATGAATCAGACGAGATTTTCTGGTGCGCATTAACCTCCCCCTTCCAGTCCCTAAATTTAAATACGAAATAACAAAATTAAGTAAATCGAAAAAAAATTAATTCAAACTGATTTTATTCAACGTCTATAAAGTAAAGTGACGAACGATATTTTGAAATTAGTTTTAATGCTAGCACGATATTACTTTTTTGTTTCAAAAATATGCATACCATTAAAATACCAGAAAGAGAGAAAAAATTATTTCAAATAAAAAAAAAAAAAAAAATTATCCTGATTACGAGCGCGACATACCATCGAAACGTCAACAAACAATTTTGTTTTTCTCCTCTCAATACATTTAACTAAAGAATCTCTCGAAACAAGAGTGGATACAAGGGGGGTAAAGGGGATAATTACCCCCCCCCCCCCACGAGATTTGAAAAAAAAAAACAATAAACTTTTTTTCGAAAAAAAAAAAAAAAATTATTTTGAATATATAATTTTAAAAATTAATATTTAATTGAAGTGTATAGCTGAAATTGAAAATATGATTTATTTAAGGTTCAGGAAATTTCCAATGAGCAACGCAGCTAGTCGTTTTTTCAATTTTTATTTAAATGCAAAGTGCCAGGGCCAACGTTTCGGTCGCATATAGGACCATCATCAGGGCCAAGCCATTGTCAATTTATTATTCCTCTTGGTCATATTGGCCAAAGAAATTATTAATAATGCAATAAATTCAATGACCAAATTATTAGAAACAGTGTGTTATTATGGACTTGGAGTGATGAATGAATTCACCCCCTCCGAGATTTGAAAAAATACGTTTTTTCGAAAAAAAAAATTATTTTTAATGTAAAATTTTGAAAGTTAATAGTTAAAAATTTGATTTGTATTTATATTCTGGAAAACAAGTACAAAATGCGCCTTTAAATTACCGAAATTAAGAAAAAATTGTGTGCTGTGCAACCAGTCACACTAGATTACCCCCCCCCCCCAGAGAAACACCTCTGAATCCGCTCTTGTCTCGAAAATTACCAAATTTCGGAGAAATAGAGCGACACGAGATGTAGAAGAATTCATTAGAGTCAAATTCTTCATCCCATACAAATTATGTCTCCAAAACTTGAAATAATTATTTTATAGTTTCGAACAGAGAATATATGAAAGTGAAATAGGTTGTCAATGGGTATACTACGAAAAAAATTCTAAGTATTAAAAGTAAAAGGGACCACGATTGCTAAAAAGATCTGGTTCATTTGTTAAAAAATAGGAAAAGCATTTTCTTGCTTTTTTGAAGGCCTATGTTCTTCCAGTTTTTTAATTGAAAGAACAAAAAGTAAAAATTATATATATTTTGTAAATTACTATTCCCAGACAGCTAGGAATTTTGCAGCAATATTGCACATCTTGCAAAATTTTGACAATATTGCAGCTGCAATATTCCAAGCTAACCTTACAGTGAATATTGCAGCAACATTGCTGCAATATTCCTAAGTCCGCCTCTTTGTAACTTGCAGGAATATTGCGGCAATATTGCTGTTTGAGCTGCAATATTCCAAGCTATCTGGTTAAATTACGTTTTTGTAACAAATTCTAACATAAAATAAATTTTCATTACAATAATGTTAATTTCCAATTTACTTTTCAGACATGTATACATCATGTGATATATAAATAAAAAAAAAGAAAAACGACAGATGTTATTTATTTATTTAAAAGAACTGTTGGCATTAGCCACCAGCATTTTTGCCTACATTGACAGATGTTAAAATATAATAAATTTTATAAGATATCTTATTATAAAAAATTACTAATCCCCTTTTATATTCTTCAAGGATAAATAGGACAATTAACCTCAAGTACAAACGTTAGTCATCAATAACAATTTTTCTTATGTAAAAAAAAAAATACGAAAAAATACTATTGATTAAAACGTAATTCAAAATAAATAAATAAAAATAAAGTATTATATTAATTAAAATCTGGTGTGACTGGCGCACTAGCACACAACTTTCTCTTACCTTCGGTAATCGAAAGTTGTGCACTGTGCTTGTCACACCAGATTTTTCGTGTCGACATGTATTTAGTTTCCGACAGTAGGGTACAATTGAATTCAAGATGTAAAATTTATAAGTATGGGAAAATATTTATATTTTGTTACCATGGGAAACCATTTCTCCTATCCTTCCCTATGAAATACAAGAGTAAAGTGGTCTTCAGAAGATTTCAATCGCAAAATGAGAATATACATTTTAAAGAGCATCTAAAAAATAATTGATTTTTGAATTTTAAAAAAAATCGTTGGAGCAAATTTTGAGAAAATCGAAAAAAACTGGAAAAAGTACATCAGTAAAGTACTAGTACTCTTTGGCCGATTTTTGATTAAAAGCTTATTTTTTTCCGGTCCCGGGGGTGTTTAACTTAAATATAAAATTTCAACCTCCTAGCTCAATTCCTTCATGCTTAAAATTGGAACACACACACACACACCCACACACCCACCCACACACCCACCCACACACCCACCCACACACAGACAGACCATGTCGCGAAAACCACTTTTTTGGATTCAGGGGACCTCAAAATCGTGAAGATCCATCAAAATCTCGACATCGAATTTTTGACATGAATCCAATACTTTCTCTCTATATATATATTACATATATACATAGGTAAGAGAAAGTAAAAAAGTAATAAAATGATTCACATAACTTTTCAGGGTTGAATGAGAGAAAAGTGAGTGAGTGGTTAGGTTCTTTTGATTATTAAAAATCTGGTGATATATAGGTAAGAGAAAGTAAAAAATAAACGGAAAAAATTTTTTATTTCAGTTTAAATAGGCATAATAATAATAAAATGAATTAATGGTTTATTCAACCTGCATTAGCGTTTTTTTACTTTCTCGTACCCTATATATGAAATATATAGAGAGAGAAAGTATTGGTTTCATGTCAAAATTCGATGTCGAGATTTTGATGGATCTTCACGTTTTGAGGTCCCCTGAATCCAAAAGTGGTTTTCGCGACATGGTCTGTCTGTCTGTCTGTCTGTCTGTGTGTGTGTGTGTGTGTGTGTGTGTGTGTGTTCAATTTTAAGCATGAAGGAATTGAGCTAGGAGGCTGAAATTTTATATTTAAGTTAAACACCCCCGGGACCGACAAAATAAGCTTTAATCAAAATCGGCCAAAAAGTACTAGTACTTTACTGATGTACTTTTTCAGTTTTTTTCGATTTTCTCAAAATTCGCTCTAACGATTTTGATTAAAATTCAAAAATCAATTATTTTTTAGATGCTCTTTCAAATGTATATTCTCGTTTTGCCCTCAAAATTGTTTGAAGCACACTTTACTCTTGTGCTTCATAGGAAAGATAGGAGAAATAAATGGTTGCCATGGTAACCGAATTTAAATCTTTTTCTTTTTATTAGATTAAAAATCAATTATTATTTAAACGCCCATTTTTTTTTTCGAGAAAACATATCTCTCTCTCACAAAACTATCTTCTCTCTTTCTACGCGTTTTAAATTTTTCTGCCTTATCTTCGCATTTGACCAATGTTAATTTCCTATAGGGATTTGTATGTTAATTTCGATTCAAAAGGGGGTCCCCTTTGGAACTTTTTACGCATTTAAAATTTTTTTTTCCAATTCTTATGAAATTTTGTATTTATTTACGAATCTATATTGTGTATAA
This sequence comes from Euborellia annulipes, assembly GCA_023213315.1. NCBI lineage: Eukaryota > Metazoa > Arthropoda > Insecta > Dermaptera > Anisolabididae > Euborellia > Euborellia annulipes. Next base: position 27,561 of record JAKCPI010020707.1, read on the forward strand.
AATGTCCAAATATGAGATTAAAATTTTGAAAAATAACCATAGTTTATTTCAAGCAATCAACATTTAAAATGCAAGTTTGAAACTAAGGTGCTATGGAAAACTAAATATATCTCGACACAAAAAATCTGGTGTGACCAGCACAGTGCACAACTTTCTCTTACCGAAGGGTAAGAGAAAGTTGTGTGCTGTGCGCCAGTCACACCAGATTTTTTAATTGGATTTATTTCTCTTTTTAATTAGAATCTATCGGCGATTTGTTGGGTGACTCATTTGCCACGTGCCATACCTAATCCAAGCCACCTGTCCTCCACATTTGTCTTGTTGAACAAACTAGCCGTTGTTTGTTTGTTATAATCAGACCACTCATTTTATAAATTTTTTCTTGTTCTTATAAGATTAAATATTAACATTACAAGGTAGAGATTCTTCTCAAATTGAATTAAAATTTTTAATTATTTAAAAGATTATTTTTTTTAAAAACATATAACCAAGTATTTATTAATTTAAATAAGCGAAAAATGTAGGTACCGCCGGGAGTTGCACCACGGATCTTGTCGATTTACGCTCAACATGCCCTACTGTTGGACCACAGTACGCACTCGCTTATTTAAATTATGATAGATCGCTGATTTCAGTCTACTGTTGGGCATGTTGAGCGTAAATCGACAAGATCCGTGGTGCAACTCCCGGCGGTACCTACATTTTTTCGCTTATTTAAATTAATAAATACTTGGTTATATGTTTTTCATAATTACCTCATGGACCAACACATGATATATATAATTCTTTATTTATTAATTGCATAATTGAGTTAATTTCTCAAAACGTCCATCTAGATCGCGCCTCAGTAACGGAGAAATCTGAACGCTTGATTTGAGCGGCGTTTCTCTAGTAGACTGAAATCAGCGATCTATCATAATTTAAATAAGCGAGTGCGTACTGTGGTCCAACAGTAGGGCATGTTGAGCGTAAATCGACAAGATCCGTGGTGCAACTCCCGGCGGTACCTACATTTTTCGCTTATTTAAATTAATAAATACTTGGTTATATGTTTTTCATAATTACCTCATGGACCAACACATGATATATATAATTCTTTGATTATTTTTTTTTATAGAATAAAGAGGTTCCAAAAAAACCTCAAAACTTTATGGTAAAGAATTGGCTTTATGAAGAAAAGGGGAGAGGGGAAAGGATGCTAAGAAAAACTTTAATATTTATTTTTATAAATACCAAAAAAGTATTATTTTTCTATTTTTCTATTTAATAATCTAGTATCTAGGAAATCTAGGTTATTTTCAATAAAACATTTTTTAATTTTTAGTTGAGAATGAAAATAATAAATCCTTATTACTTTCTCTTATTTTAAAATGAATTCAGGAAATATAAGAGTATATTAATTTTTTTTTTTTAATAGGTCTTATTCGGCATCGAAGGCTATTTTAAATAAGTGACAGAGTGAAAAAACAACAGTCACCACAATCGTTGCAGTTAAGCAATGCCAAGCGCGGCGAAATCTCGGGATTAGTGACCCCGAGCAATCAGCTTGTGGAACGTCCCACGGTAGCCATCCGTGTAATTTAAAATATATTTATTAAAGTCATTTCCTAAATGGCCTCAGTAGTCAAAAATAGTTAAAAAAAAATAAAATAAAAAATAAGCATTACAAACTATACCACGTGGATCTTAGAATTTTTTTTTAGAATGGGTGCATAAGGTCAGAAAACTTTTTAGTATAAATTTAAAAAAAAATTTGTCAATTACTATAAAATTTAATTACAATTAATAACTAGAAGATGTCAAACGATTTTATATTTTACATAGTTTTTCTTATCCACCCTAGCAAATAGGGTTATTGTTTACTTTTCTTTTTATAGCCTATAGTGTAAACAAAACCTCTTGGGAGGTTCCTCTCTTCCCCGATAGATGTTTATTATTATAAAAGAAAATTTTAGTAATTCATTCCCTTAGGTAATTTTGAATAAAACGCGCGATAATTTCATTTTTATAGGTTAAACGAAACCGAAATTATAATCTAAAATGCTTAAATTGGTTAACTTGTTTATTTCCTTTAAACTTGTTTCAGTCAAATCCCAATCGTGATCAATAAATAATGGTGTAATTATTTATTGTTAATCTAATCATCATTCACTTCTGACTCCCACAACAATTCCCGTTTTATTTGAATGATTTTTTTTATATGCCGTTTTACACCGATTGATTTTTATGTCTTTTTTAAATAGCCTTATTTTATTATTATAAAACTAAGAGAATTCTAATTTCTTGACTTTATAAATAAAGCCTCATAGTCCCTCATAAGGCCAGGGATGGACGGGATCGCGATCCTTTTGGATTTAAAATCTAATCCAATCCAAGATTAACGGATCTGGATCGAAATCTTTTTTGTTCTCTGGAACGGATCGCTAATGCTTTTCGAAGGATTCCTGGATCTTTGCGACCCTTTTCCCAATCCTTTAAAACTTTTACATTTTAATAAATACGTATATACGGTACTTTTCATTCATCCAAACGTCTAAAAACAAGTTCGAATTTTCGGATCGCGGATCTGAATTTGCGATCTTTTTTCTAAATCTGATCGAATTAGCGGATCTTCCGAATTTGTCAGAACGCCGGATCGGATCGCTAATCATAACAAGATTATAATTATTTTTAATAAAATTTTTTTTAATATAAATAACTTATAAATTGTAAATACAAAACAAAAATTGTAATTCAATTTTGGGAGGCTTGTTTGTTATGGTCATTTAAGCTTATATCATTTTTAGTCTGAAAAATCTCCGAAACAGTATGCAGTCGCAAAAATAAAATCCAGCTTAAAAAACAAGAATATTTGTTTTGCACTATAACAACACCTGAAGGTTACGAGTAAACTTCCCCTTCATAAGTTGAATTAATCATTTTATACAATCTCGTTAATTTTTAAAAACTTCAAGACTTCCGGCAGCCAAATTTAATGACATTTTGGCGCCTTGTATAGACCACCATCAGGGACGGTTGGCGAGAATAAATAAATAATTATACAATACTTCCACCAACAAAGGCATACCACACAAATCATCACATCAAGATTGTATATTAATGCTTTCAAAATTATTCATTCTCTTTTAATCATTAAAGAAAAATTGAATTTCTTATCGTTTTTATGTCCTAAATAGGAAATATTAAATTTTACAAAAATTAAACCAGAAGGGGAGCAAAAAGAATGAAATGAGAGAAGATTGGAGAGAATTGGGGACTGAAGACATGCATTAAAGGCAGGAGGCACCTTTTAAGAATAGGGTGATTTCTTAGACGTTGAATGACTCACCCTGTATATGAGGACCCGCCTTGGATGAATCACCCCCTATATCCTCACCGTGCTTATCACTTATCACCCTTATCACTGCTGCAGCTGTTTGGGCTTCATTTCTTGTTTGAACGAACATCGCCTGATATAACAAAGATATTAAGAGAGGAGCGCCATTTAGTAAACAGATGATAACAGTCAGCACCTTCAAGTTTGAGGATGTATTAATTTTTAATACGTAAATGTCTTGATAAATTAAAAATGAATAAAAATAAAAAAGGAGATTAGTGAAGAAGATTTTGATATTTCGTGAAAATAAAGAAATTATACTTTCTTAAGTTTTTATACTGATAATAAATGAGGAAAAAAATCATTTCTAATTTGCAAAAATTTCTCATTGAGATTATCTTAAAAATTTGTTTCAATTGAATTGGCAACAAATCAATTGAAATAAATTCTGTCTGTCTAAATGGCCTCAGATGGCAAAAAAGATCTTAAACAAATGGATATTCAACGTGTGGCGAAAAGAGAAGACATTAGCTTATCGTGCTTGGGGTCTCGAGTTCGCTTCCCGTTCCAAGCGAGAAAAATTCATTTGAATTGGCTATCAATCATTTAATTAAAATTACAATACTTTCTCTATACGAGAAAGTAAAAAGACGAAACCTAGACAAGAAAAAAGTCAGCCGGACACATTTCCTGTTCCCTGTTCGAAGTGAAGTCAGCCTTAAACTTGGCTTGGATAACATGAATTCGTGATCGTAATCTGAGGTAATTTTGGTTTGAAAACATTTTTACTTTCTCTTACCTCTATATATATATGTTAATATATATAGAGAGAAAGTATTGGATTCATGTCAAAAATTCGATGTCGAGATTTTGATGGATATATCACGTTTTGAGGTCCCCTGAATCTAAAAAAGTGGTTTTCGCGACATGGTCTATGTGTCTGTCTGTCTGAGTGTCTGTGAACAAAATATCTCAAGAACGAAAAGAGCTAGGAAGTTGAAATTTTATATTTAAGTTAGGCACCCCAATGGGACGTGACACGAAGCTTTTGAACAAAATCGGACCAAAGAGTACTAGTACTTCTACTAATGCACTTTTTCAGTTTTTTTCGATTCTTTCTAAATTTGCTCCAACGATTTTTTTTTTAAATCAATTATTTTTTAGATTCTCTTTAAAATGTATCTTCTCATTTTGTCATTGAAATCTTCTGAAGACCACTTTACTCTTGTATTCTATAGACAAGATAGGAGAAATGGTTGCCATGGTAACAAAATATAAATATTTTCACATATAAATTTTACATCTTGAAAATCGAATGTACCGTACTGTCGGAAACTAAATATATGTCGACACAAAAAATCTGGTGTGAGAAGCACAGTACACAACTTTCGATTGCCGAAGGTAAGAGAAAGTTGTGTGCTGTGCGCCAGTCACACCAGATTTTTTGTTTTATTTATATTTATAGTAAAAATGGTTACATCTCATATTCCATATTTCCAATTATTATAATTATAGGAGAGCGAGAAAGTTTTGTCTGTTCTATACAGAGTCTACAAATTTAATTTTTAAGAATGACGCGACTGAAATAAGTCCAGTCGGTCGCACGGCCTGAAGTTTGCTGGAGAAAAGTGAAAAAGACTGGAAAAACCAGCGAGGGAAACTCGTTTCTTATTTGTTAATATCGCATAGCGGTAAAATTATATTAGCTACCAAAATAGAGTATCAATGGCTTCAGATGCCGAAAAATGATTTTTTTTAAATCTCAATAACCAATAATTTTGTATAGAAAGTTTTAAGGAGGAGGCGGAAAATTAAATTTTGCCCCCTCAAAAAATCCCCAGTTCCGGCCCTGTTATCGATGACAAGTTTCTTCTTTTTTATTAAATATTTAGTTGAAGGAAGAGAGAAGAGATTTTAACAAGTAAATCCATCATCAAAGATCTGTTTGCTGATTGGAATTCAATTGAGATTCGATAAATGATTTACCGTCGTAATTGCGAAGTTGAATTAACGTCGATCATTTATTAAACTCACTTTGACATTGGGCGTGGAATGCGGAGCTGTATCGGTTTTCCACAAGGGTGAATTCTTTTACTTTTGCCCAACCACCCTTCGTTCTATCAATGTCGTCGCCAGAAATATAGGGAGCTTCACATTTTTGGTTTATAATACGATTTTAGTAAAGGCTATCTGATATCCGTTTATCGCTGCTCTATTGAAGTTATCTTAAGGAAAAAAGGAAATATTTAATTTTTAATTTCGTTTTTGCTTTCGAAAATAAGAAAAATAAATTTTAATTCTAGACATGTACCTATTATTTATATTTAAAGATAAAATTAAATTACATTTATATTGGTTAATCTTTTTCAATTTTAAGATGACAGAATTTTGCATGTATTGCATTCATGAATACAAAGTACAATATAAAATTCTCACTCGTTTGTTTAAATATTTTTTTTTTTTTAGATGAGGCCACTTAAGGGTTTAATATATATTTATTAACTTTAATTATACCTATGGCAATCGGGGCCATCAACCCGAGATCCCGCGTGAAATTGGATGTTTCATTACACAGTCTTAATTTTTGACGGATTTTTAGAAGTCAAAATAATAAATTCTAATGTATTTCAGAACTATGTAGGCCCTATAATTAATTTTTTTTATAATTTTTTAAAATCTCTTATACATCTTTGTTAAAAGTATATTTGTATTTAATGTTCTGAAAATGGAGGGTCAAAACAATTGGCATGACAATTGAAAATATGAAAATAAATTTTTGCCCTCGTGTCTTGGTATAGTTGGTAGCGCCTTCCGTACCAAGAGTCGTGGGTTCGCATCCCGTCTCATGCGACAAAATTTATTTCAATTTAATTGGCTACCAATAAATTGATATAAATAGAGACGGAAACTTTTTTATTATTTTGACACATACAAACTCGTTAAAAATTAAGAGTATATAAATGATAACTATTGAATTTGAATAATAATAAATTTTCAATCCAAGCCATCAAAAAGTACTTGAGCGATTTTCAGATTTATTTAAAAAATTGCCAAAATAAAAGACTGGTCTAAAAGTAAGTCTACCTTTAAGTGCTCCTCAGAAATAATTAAATCTCTTGTAGTTTCTATATCAATAAGTTGATGACAATTATGTTGTTTAATTACATGTAAAATATGACTAGGCGAGGATCTAATTTAAGGCGTCATGGAGGTTTTTAAGAATACTTGAAGGAGAAGAACAGAATGCTCCCTTGATATAATTCTGAATTTCATTATTTAAACCAAACTAGCTAATCCTTCTTAATGGTAAAATCTGAGAATCCGATTAACTGACTGGATTAAAAAATTCAAAGTGATTTAGGATCAAATCCGCCTTATGTGTAAAAATGATTCCAGGCTATCATATGATGGTTCTCCTCCTAGGGAGGCTTTTCTTTTACGTATTAAAAGACTATCGAGAGTGATTTTTAAGTTCATAAGTTGTTTGAAAAAGTGTGTGTAGATGTTTCCTTTGAGAAAAATTTTTTGAGATTTTTTCTCATTGAAAATAAAATACAATATTTAGATTCACCCTATAGAGAAATGCAAGTTTGGTGACTTTGGGGGTACAAACAAGGGTCTCCTGGAGTGGGGTGAATTGTGGCTCTTCGTTTTAGCGCCGGGTCTCTGATTCAATTATGCAAATCGGGGTGATTCGATTTGGGTGGCTATAAAATAAAATAAAAAGTTTGGGGCTGAGTGTAAAATGCATATTTAAGTGTTTAGCCAATTGAACTCTACAACCAAGCAAATCTAACGAAATTCTATTTTCATAAATTAAATGTAAAGTGGTTTTTAGAGAAAAAAATTTGATTAATTTAAAACAATCGAGCAATTTTAATTTTGCCATAAAAATACACGCAAAAAAAAAAAAAAAATATCAGAAAGTTTTTGTCAAATTCTTTCTGATTTGAAGTGGAATGCCTCTATTTAAATAATTATAATTTATAAATTTAAAATAAAATTTTTATAGCCCGAGAAAAGACATTAGCTTCTCGTGCCTGAGATCCCGGGTTCACTTCGCGCGCCTCACACCTCACACCTTTGGATAACTGCTATCTAGAGTTATAATTAACTATTAAGTCCTCAGATGCCGAAAGAAAACTTATTGATGAGGTGCACAAAAACATATTTAGGAAATACCATCCATTGGATGGACTAATTTTATAAATCATCAATCATTTGTTATTGTTGATTTATAAATTAGTTGCTAATTATTTGTAATACAAATAAAAGTACAAAAGTAAAAAAAAAAAAAAATTATGAGACAGACCAATTTTTATAAATACTTTTTATTTAAATTTTGTTAGAAATGAAGTTAATTGCCAGTTTAAAGTAAAAGTAATTGCTTGAAAACTGACTGCTACCGGGATTATAAATTTCGACTGGCCTAGTTGTTCTATTTTTTATTTTATTTTTTTTTTTTATATATATTTCCCGTTCTAAATCAGGCGTGGAAAAATTATATTTTCACATCTTTGAAAAAAAAAAATGTTCTATTTTAAGACACAGTATGTCAAATATAAAACTCGTCCAAATACTAAATTAAAATGTCGAGAAAAAAGATTAATTGAAAAATCTTTTCATTATATTTTTTAAAGGTTAAATATTTTGTCATGTAGAAAATCAAGGACTATTTTTAAAATTCCTTTTTTTTTATCTAAGAAAAAATTATTATTTTTTTTTTTTATTAAAAAAAAACATTGACACTTTTTTCTCATTCACACTCACACTCACACATACATTCACCCAGTCTTTTCTTCGGCAACTCAAGCCATTTAAGACTTTGACGATAACTGTTGTAATATATATTATCTATTGGGGGTTCAGACATTTCTATTTAAGCCATCTGGTATCCAAATGGCTTAAATAAAATCATCGGACTGCCTAGGTCCGAATCCGCGACGTTTGGTATAGGAAGTAGGCACGCTACCTACTACGCCAAACTCGGGGGCAAAAAAATTAAATTGGATAGAAAATTTTTCATTTTAATATTTATTTACCCTTGCTCTTTACAGAAGGAAGAAAAGATTTTCAATCTACAAGATTATTCAGATTTTTTAATTAAATTTTCCGGTAAGAAATTTTCTTCTTTTATAAAAAATTTTATATAGTTTGTTCAAAACTGGTAGGCTATTATTTTTAGAGTGCTGCGAATGTAATAATTTCAATTTGATTAATTTTTAAGTTTTTTTTTTTCGACATTTGAGGCCATTTAGATATCAAATTAATTGCAGGCAATATACATTTTTTCGCTAGGTGTTAATTTATAATCAATAAATAATTTGAAACAAATAACCCAGTGTTTTTATTTGTAAAATTTAATTCACTATCTGCGTTTAACAGCCTTATTCAATTGAACACCTATCCAGAAGTTAAGTTACGATATTAGTAGCTGTTGTTCTTCGTACGATACGAATTTGATGAAGGCATGTTTTGATAAGACAAACAATATTTTATTTTTAACACGATTTTCAATAATGAAAATGCAAGTATAATAATTAAAATTTATGTTAACTTGGTATCAATTAATAGTACTATTTATTACACCGGTCAATACGATTTTTGGGTCTGGTTTCGGCATATGAAATTTTCGTTTCTCCTTCGCTAAAAATAAAGGGAGAAATAATTTTTTTGATCCAAGTTTACTTTTGTAGAAACATGAGCAATTTTTCGAATTTTTGAGAAAAATCACTGATTTTTTAAATTTTTATAGACAACATTTATTTATTAATAATATGTTGAGCCACCCTTTGCTTGTAGAAATTTGTACAGGTTATTTGGGAGTACTCTAGGATCTATCCAAAGTTTTTGACCTCGAGAACCTTGTACTAATTCGGGGGGGGAGTGAGAGGAGGGGTTGCAAAAATCTCAAAATTTTAGGACTAATTTCAGTTTTTATTTTGTCGATACCGTATTTTTATTTAATATATATATTGGGGGTCCAGGCATATTTGTTTATTTAAGCTATTTGGTATCCAAATGGCTTAAATAAAATCATCAGACTGCCTGGGATCCGAACCCGCGTCTGTATACCCTTGGTATAGAAGGCCAGCACGCTAGCAACTACACCAAGGCCCGAGAGCCCTTAATTATTTATTTTATATATTAAGAGATTTGTTGTCCTAAATAATAAACTTGTTAATTAAATAAAAATCTAAGAGATCAAATAAAATAAAAATAATTATAATTGGTGTATAATCTATTATTTTCCAATCCATAGACAATATGTATGATTTCGAACTAATGGGCTTTTAATTTGACTTTAGGCTATATAAACGATGTTTTGATATTGTTAGTGTGTTAGTTAATGTATAATAGTGTTGGTGTGTCTGGTTATTAATACCCGGGGCAGTTAAATCGGGCCGTGATTCAGGGGCGGCCGTTTGCCCGTCGTCTAAGATGATCGTTTGAGATGAGAAGCGTCGCCTGGAAACGGATTTAGACGCGCGCCAAGGAGTCTATTAGCGTGTAGATGAGTCACCATGAGCGAGAATAACACACACGAGGCTGCAGTATCTGAGTTGCAGCAGCAGATGCTCTGCTTAGTATTATTCCCAACCCCCCCCTCCCCCCCCCCCTCAAAACCTATACGGAAATGGTGTCTCTCGAAGTCTACCTGCCTGCTCTATTGAGGACATTTGAGATTTTATATTGGCGCTTTTACAACAGATGTTTGAATTTAGATATGATTCATACCTATTGTACCCCCGCAAAAAATATTAACAAAAGTCAAAATAACAAAAAAAAAAAAAAAAATCTGGAGGGAAATATGCGAATACAACTCACTTTGATATTATTTCTTAAACAAATTTTTCATAAAAATTTAGTGTCGAACAGTACACAACTTTCTCTTACTTTCGGTAATTGAAAAAATACATAAAGTACTAGAACTTTTGGTCCGATTTTATTTAAAAGTTTATTTTCCTCAGAAGTAAGCCTAACTTAAAAATAAAATTGTCAGCCTAGTTGCTTATTTCCTTCATACTTTATTTTGAACACAGGCCATTTTTTGGAACCTCAAAACGTGTATTTCCATTAAAGTCTAGATATCGAATTTGAATCCAATACTTTCTCCCTTTCCATATATATAGATATATATAGAAAGTAGAAAGTAAAAATCTGGTGTGATCGTTGCACAGCACATAACTTTCTCTTACTTTCGACAATCGAAAGTTCTGTACTATGCTGTCACATCAGATACAAAAACAGAATTCAAGCAATAAAAATATGCTTCACGAAGAATTCTTTTTATTAATTCAAAAACGAATTGCAATTTATAATTAAAAAAACTCTAAGTCTTAAGATTTCTTCAGACATCAAATACTGATATTTTTAATCGAAAATTTGTTTTGAAAAATTGTTTTCTTTCTTCTTTTGGGCCTCCTCCACCCCTCATAGCCCACCTAACCTCACCTTTACCTAAAAAAAAAAAAAAAAAAATATTAGTTTCCGTATTTTGATTTGATCACTTTATGAAAATTTACTTACTTTTGAAATATTGTTACTTTCAAAATTAATCTTCTTAAGACTTCTTTTTTTATTAGCACTTAACTTCTTCACTTTGTAAAATATATTATAAAAAAAAAAAAAAAAATAGGAAAATCCATTTTAAAAAAATGAGTTCTCGGTTGAAAGAAATTTAATAAAAAAAATGCAGCAAAAATTGTCAAATTTGATCAACTACCACAAGTTCAAATAAACAGTTGTGTACTACACCTAACCCCCAAAAGACAAATACCAGAAGGGGCGACTTTAATTTGTATTTACTTACTATGTATATTAAAGATCCAAAACACAAAATTCGATGAGTTAATACGAATAGATGATAATGATAAACTCTGGGCAAAAATGTTTCCTTCCAGTGGCGGATTAATGCAATTTTGTCGGGGGGGGGCGGTTTTTTTTTTTTTTTTTATTTAAGGACTTTGTGGGCATCTATGGCCATTTAGACCCCTTTCCTATTTATTTAAATTGATTGGTAACAAATTCAATTGAAATTAAAGCCCGGAAATCATAATTTCTTTAGATTACTAGTTTTTATAACTTTGTGAATTTCTTCTCGGGGGGGGGGGCGATCGCCCCCTCGCCCCCCCCCCCCCCCTTTAATCCGCCCCTGTTTCCTTCATTTGTATTTTTAAATAAGTTCTGTTTTTTTTATTTAACCAAAATGAAAACAAGGACGTCAAGGAAATACAAGTCATCTGAAAATATAAAATTTGAATTAGTTTTGCTTATTTTATTTTAATAACTATTGTATTTGAAATTTACTTACTTATTAAAAGTTACATGTATCCTAATACTTAATCATGAAGACTTATTTTTCTTAAAAATAAAAGAAAAACAAAATTTGGAAATAATTCCAGCAAAATTAATACACTTCAAGAACAATTATTTTTATTATTTGCATTAAAAAGAATATGCAAAATTGCAAAAAAGAATTGTGATTTATAGTTCGAAAAAACCTAAGTCGTCTGAAGAAATGGTATCAGATTTTTTGGATTGCGAGTAAACGAGAGACCAGGGGGCTTCCAGAAAGAGGTCCTACCTAGCCTAATTAAGAATACGAACGAATTGTAATTGTATATACCCGGTCCCCACCATCAGATCGGCGGGGCCCTCGGGCCTGTCCCTGGCCTTAAGGGTATGCGTTATTTACATCCAGGCTATCCCTGGAAAAACGACATCCCTCCCTGACTCTCGTTTACTCATAGAGCCACCTCAAACCCAATCTCCCAGACTCCCTTTGCGTCATAAAGACGTTTTTTCGCAAGCACAAGACACTTGAGAACCTGGGCCTCAATCTTTCAGTCAGATCTGACAGCATCTCCTTATGAATCGTTCATGGAAGAAATCAACAAGAATATAATTCATTTTACCTCTCTGTTGGATCCTAAATACAAATACAATCAAGGGACCCTAACAAAACGATCTAGCTAAAGATTAGACAAGGCACCTGAAGCTAATAACAACGACGAATCTCCAACAGAGGACTAAATTGAAGAATATTCTCGTAGATTTCTCCAATATTCATTTATTGAGGGGCATAGCCTGAACTGGACCGCCATCAAACGACGCCATGAGGCATCTGATGGGGAAACTAATAATTAAAAATTTTCACACAGAGGGTGGTTACATTATGCGACCTGAGGTTCAACTGATGGCTCTTTGGATTCTGCTATTAAATATATGTAGGCTCAAAAAAAAATCTGGTGTGACAACTAACAATTACTAAAGCTAAGAGAAGTTGTGTGCTGTGATACCATCACACCATATTTTTATAATATTTAGATTCATTTGTGTGTAAGTGTAAAGGGGTGGAGGGGGTTGTATGTTTTACTAGACTATGAAACTATTGTACTAACCCTTCGGGGCAGTGAAGGTCATTCGCAGCTCCTTGCAGCCTTTGAATTCAGTTATAAAAATTCCAATTGCACCAAAGAAACACGAATCTGAAAAAGAAGAACATCGTTTAGAATCTCTCTCTTATCAAACGATAACAAAAAAATTTGGAAATAATTTTTCTATTTAGAACATATCGAATGAAAAAATATTTAGGGGTTGATATTTCAAGTAAATTAAATTAAAATGAAAAAATATATTATAAAATTAACATTTGATGAATATATAAAAGTAATGAGTCTTATTTCTAATAACTTGTATTCGCTTGGTCTTACTTAAACGGAGAAAAATTTAATTGCTCAGGACATGAAGCGAACCTCTGATTCCTAGAACAAGAGGCGAAACCTCTATTTCTATGTTACGCTCTCCCAAAAATATTTTTTGCATATTTAACACTTTATCCAATTAAAGACTTTAATATCTCCTTGACTTAATAGTAAATAGAGAGCGGATTTTTAGCCCCTTAAATATAAAACAAATCTGTTATAACTACATGGTCACTTCTAAGTTATAAAGCGGTGGTTCCCAACCGATGTGCCCCGACACCCAGGGGTTTCGCGAGATTGGTTAAAGGGTGCCGCGAAATATTGAGATAAATCAAAAATTACCCTTTAATTAAGCTAACAAAACTATTGATGTATTTTTACTCAGTGACTGTAGTAAAGTTTACTATATTATGTAATGAAGTACGTTACTTTATTAGAAAACTTTTTTTTTTCTTTTTAAATTAAAGGAAGGGTGCCCCCCCCTACTGTTTAATATTATACCCAACGGTGTCGTGAACTTTTTTTTTAACATTCACACTTTTTTCCCATTCACGCTCAAACACACATTCACACAGTCTTTTCGGCAACTCAGGCCATATAAGACTTTATATGTCCTAACATAGAAATAGAAGTCTTATTCTATGAATCAGAGGTTCACTTCATATACATTTAAATGTGCAATTAAATTTTTCTAAATCATATTGGCATTAAATTTTGTATATTTATTCAAGAAGGCGAAGTGAATGTTGAGGCACTGATTAAGAAAGAGGCCGCCACACGCGGGCCCTTGTAAGGTATTGTATGGGAGGTTCCTATTAGAAAAAAGTAATGATCAATGAGAGAAGACCACTGAAAGCGGGCAACGCAGCTAGTCGGGTTTCACTAATTTTGTATATTTTGAATTTTATTTGGATTTTATAAAGAATAATTTAATCTAGAAGAGGCCGCCACACGCGGGCCCTTGTTAGGTATTGTATGGGAGGTTCCTATTTGAAAATCTGGTGTGACTGGCGCACAGCACACAACTTTCTCTTACCTTCGGTAATCGAAAGTTGTGTTCTGTGCTTGTCACACCAGATTTTTTGTGTCGACATGTATTTAGTTCCCGACAGTATGGAACATGAATTCAGATGTAAAATTTATAAGTATGGGAAAATATTTATATTTTGTTACCATGGCAACCATTTCTCCTATCTTCCCTATGAAATACAAGAGTAAAGTGGTCTTCAGAAGATTTCAATCGCAAAATGAGAATATACATTTTAAAGAACATCTAAAAAATAATTGATTTTTGAATTTAAAAAAAATCGTTGGAGCAAATTTTGAGAAAATCGAAAAAAACTGAAAAAGTACATCAGTAAAGTACTAGTACTCTTTGGCCGATTTTGATTAAAAGCTTATTTTTCCGGTCCCGGGAGGTGTTTAACTTAAATATAAAATTTCAACCTCGTAGCTCAATTCCTTCATCCTTAAAATTGAACACACACCCACCCACCCACCCACCCACCCACCCACCCACCCACCCACAGACAGACCATGTCGCGAAAACCAGTTTTTTGGATTCAGGGGACCTCAAAACGTGAAGATCCATCAAAATCTCGACATCGAATTTTTGACATGAATCCAATACTTTCTCTCTATATATATATTACATATATACATAGGTAAGAGAAAGTAAAAAACTAATAATCAATGAGAGAAGACCACCGAAAGAGAGCAACGCAGCTAGTCGATTTTCATAAATTTTGTGTATTTTAATTTTTATTTGGACCTTATAAAAAATAATTTAATCCCCGCCATACGCGGGCCCTTGTTAGGTAGGCCTATTGTATGTGAGGTTCCTATTTGAAAAAACTAATAATCAATGAGAGAAGCCCACCGAAAGCGGACAACGCAGCTAGTCGGGTTTCACTAATTTTGTATATTTTGAATTTTATTTAGATCTTATAAAGAATAATTTAATCTAGAAGAGGCCGCCACACGCGGGCCCTTGCTAGGTATTGTATGTGAGGTTCCTATTTGAAAAAACTAATAATCAATGAGAAAAGACCACCGAAAGAGAGCAACGCAGCTAGTCGGTTTTCACTAATTTTGTATATTTTATTTTAAAAATAAATTAAACTATTCAATAGGATTGAGTTGCAATCCCTTGGATTGGATGTCATCCCCCATTGCATATAACAGAATTGATTACCCTCTCTCTATTAAAAAAATTATCGAACTAAGGGTATCCAGGAGGTCGAAATTTGGCTGATTAGGTGCCCATCGTAGACGGGCGACGCAGCTAGTTAAGTTTAAAAGAAAAAAATACGAGAAACAAGTCATCCAATTGAATGAAAAAAGATTTAGGTATAAACTGCAAGAATATTCCTATGCTTTAGTGGATTAGCCTATACTCAGGTTTGTAATCCATATGCTAATCTATGCTACGTTCCTATTGCATTAGATTGGGTTAACCCAGCCAACAAACTTGTCCTGACTTGCATACTGACCCTTGCAGACAGGAGAGTCAAGCAGAGAGAGAGAGCCAAATCAATTACCGGTACTCCACTTTTATTATTTGTCTTTAAATAGGCCTATTTTATTAGCTAAATTAAAAAAATAAATGCACTTATCGCCTAGAAACAAACTTCGGACCACCTCCATATACAAAAATATTTTGTTATATTTCCCCACGGGCTCCTATTTATACATTTTTATAAAATCACATCAAGGTTTATATATAATACTAATAAATAATAATTTTTGTGGAGCCATTTATATTTCTAATATTTAAAATAATAAACCAAGTATTAATGAACGTGGATAAATGAAATTCACCTCAAATGTCCTTAAAGTTTAGAAGAAACGCGAATTTTTACGGGAGCCCAGGTGAGACGCGTCCGCCCCAAGCGAAGCCATGTTTGAAATGAGGATGAACACGATTATCACAGAAGGTGCTTGCCTTATCACTGCCCCCTCACTACTGAAGCCTCTTTGACTTTGCTATTAAATATAAAGGAAACTTTTCTCATTGACTTAGCCTGTAGACTCGAAAACCAGCTGCTCTATGAGATTAATTAGCCAATGGGGTGCAACCTTCGGGCAGGAGCGTCCGAGAGTGGGGGAAAGGGTGGGGGTGGGGACAAAAGACTATACTAATAGATAATTGGCAACGATCCAAATTATTTCAATTAGAAAGAATATAAATTATTAGAAAATAATTTTAAATGGGAAATTTAGAGAAAAATCTGGTGTGACTGGCGCACAGCACACAACTTTCTCTTACCTTCGGTAATCGAAAGTTGTGTTCTGTGCTTGTCACACCAGATTTTTTGTGTCGACATATATTTAGTTCCCGACAGTACGGAACATTGGAATTCAGATGTAAAATTTATAAGTGTGGGAAAATATTTATATTTTATTACCATGGCAACCATTTCTCCTATCTTCCCTGTGAAATACAAGAGTAAAGTGGTCTTCAGAAGATTTCAATCGCAAAATGAGAATATACATTTGAAAGAGCATCTAAAAAATAATTGATTTTTGAATTTTAAAAAAAATCGTTGGAGCAAATTTTGAGAAAATCGAAAAAAAACTGAAAAAGTACATCAGTAAAGTACTAGTACTCTTTGGCCGATTTTGATTAAAAGCTTATTTTTCCGGTCCCGGGGGGTGTTTAACTTGAATATAAAATTTCAACCTCCTAGCTCAATTCCTTCATGCTTAAAATTGAACACAGACACACACACACACCCACCCACCCACCCACCCACAGACAGACCATGTCGCGAAAACCACTTTTTTGGATTCAGGGGACCTCAAAACGTGAAGATCCATCAAAATCTCGACATCGAATTTTTGACATGAATCCAATACTTTCTCTCTATATATATATTACATATATACATAGGTAAAAGAAAGTAAAAATCATTTTAATTTAAAGAGAAAGTAAAAATCATATCTCTTTTAGCCAATTTTTCTCTCAAAATAATTATATTTAAAAAAGTCAAATACACGTACACAATAAAAAAAACAGATTCAATTAATACTGAATAGGCATTAAAAAATCTGGTGTGACTGGCGCACAGCACACAACTTTCTCTTACCTTCGGTAATCGAAAGTTGTGTACTGTGCTTGTCACACCAGATTTTTTGTGTCGACATGTATTTAGTTCCCGACAGTACGGAACATTTGAATTCAGATGTAAAATTTATAAGTATGGGAAAATATTTATATTTTGTTACCATGGCAACCATTTCTCCTATCTTCCCTATGAAATACAAGAGTAAAGTGGTCTTCAGAAGATTTCAATCGCAAAATGAGAATATACATTTTAAAGAGCATCTAAAAAATAATTGATTTTTGAATTTAAAAAAAAATCGTTGGAGCAAATTTTGAGAAAATCGAAAAAAACTGAAAAAGTACATCATAAGTACTAGTAATCTTTGGCCGATTTTGATTAAAAGCTTATTTTTCCGGTCCCGGGAGGTGTTTAAGTTAAATATAGAATTTCAACCTCGTAGCTCAATTCCTTCATGCTTAAAATTGAACACACACCCACACACACACCCACCCACCCACCCACAGACAGACCATGTCGCGAAAACCACTTTTTTGGATTCAGGGGACCTCAAAACGTGAAGATCCATCAAAATCTCGACATCGAATTTTTGACATGAATCCAATACTTTCTCTCTATATATATATTACATATATACATAGGTAAGAGAAAGTAAAAAATCTGGTGTGACTGGCGCACAGCACACAACTTTCTCTTACCTTCGGTAATCGAAAGTTGTGTACTGTGCTTGTCACACCAGATTTTTTGTGTCGACATATATTTAGTTCCCGACAGTAGGGTACAATTGAGTTCAAGATGTAAAATTTATAAGTATGGGAAAATATTTATATTTTGATACCATGGCAACCATTTCTCCTATCTTTTCTATGGAGTACAAGAGTAAAGTGGTCTTCAGAAGATTTCAATCACAAAATGAGAATATACATTTTATAGAGAATCTAAAAAATAATTGATTTTTGAATTTTAAAAAAAATCGTTGGAGCAAATTTTGAGAAAATCGAAAAAAACTGAAAAAGTGCATCAGTAAAGTACTAGTACTCTTTGGTCGATTTTGATTAAAAGCTTATTTTTCCGGTCCCGGGGGGTGTTTAACTTAAATATAAAATTTCAACCTCATAGCTCAATTCCTTCATGCTTAAAATTGAACACACACACACCCACCCACCCACCCACACACCCACCCACCCACAGACAGACCATGTCGCGAAAACCACTTTTTTGGATTCAGGGGACCTCAAAACGTGAAGATCCATCAAAATCTCGACATCGAATTTTTGACATGAAACCAATACTTTCTCTCTATATATATATTACATATATACATAGGTAAGAGAAAGTAAAAAAATTATCTAATATAAATCTTATTTAAACGAACAAAGGTGATTCAATTTTTTACTTTCTCTTACCTCTATATATGTTAATTTATACAAAGAGAAAGTATTGGTTTCATGTCAAAAATTCGATCTCGAGATTTTGATAGATATATACGTTTTGAGGTCCCCTGAGTCCAAAAAAGTGGTTTACGCGACATGATCTGTCTGTGGGTGGGTGGGTTGTTGGGTGTGCGTTCAATTTTAAGCATGAAGGAATTAAGCTAGGTGGTTGAAATTTTATATTTAAGTTAGACATCCCCCTGGAGCGTGAAAATAAGCTTTTAATCAAAATCGACCAAAAAGTACTAGTACTTTACTGATGTAGTTTTTCAGTTTTTTTTTTTTCGATCAACGCTCAAATAGACTGTAAATAAGCCAGTCAATATATCGTTTAAGAAAGCAAATTTGCGAGATGAATTTTGTTTGATTGGGCGAAAATTGCGCCCCGGTCCTGGTTCGACTCCAGGGGGTGCAATTTTGGCCCAATCAAACACAAACTCATCTCGCAAATTTGTTATCTTAAAAAAAATTTCTTTTAAATTTTAGTTAATAAGATTGTTATTTTCAACCCTTAAACCACCCCCGCATAAAAAAATGTTAAGATATAGGCCTAAGCTAAAAAAATTTTAATGTCTAAATAAAGAAAAAAAAAAGTATTTTTTAGAAACTCGTTTATTCCCCCCCCCCCTTTTCTACCCCTCCCCCTCATGACACATAAAATACTAATAATTAATTTAATACTTTAAAAACTCGAAGATCAGTTTAAAATCGGATTTTTGTAATTTTTTTTTTATTAATTGGGCCTACCTTTAATAGTAAGATGCTCCAAGGGGTGAGAAGGCTTTTGAGGGGTGAGTTGTATTAATATTCACTTTAAAATAAATCCACGCACGTTAGTAAGAAAGGCCAGAGCTGCGCGCAAAGCCTGGCCTAACTAGAACACAACTGAGTCTCTCTCTTGAAAAGGAAAAATAAATAAATATTACAATTCCCATTTGATTAAAAAACAAAAAAAAAAACTTTTTACTCTAATCTCACATTATTTATAGATTGAAAAAATATCAAAAGAGGATTTAAAATATTACATATTCACTCTTAAATATTTCCACCCTCTAACCGACCATAATCAACCCTTTAATAAAATAAATATAAAATATTTCCTATCTTCAACTAAAACGAAAAGCATCAGGGGAGATGATGAGAAATAATCACCAAAATAGTTCAAGTTAAGCAAGACTGAAAGGCGTTGATCACTGGATAGGTGCCCCGAGAAACAAGATACTTAATGTTCGGTGTTAATTTCACTGGAATAATGTGTATGTAGCATGTGTGTTCTAATGTTAAAATTATTCAAAAAATAATTCAATAATCAATATCTTACAAGAGTAAAGTGTGATTCATAAGATTTCAACTGCAAAATGAGAATATACCTTTTTTTTTTTTTTTTTAACACTCATAATTTTTTCCCATTCACACTCACATTATCACACCCATACACACAGTCTTACAGTCTTCGGCAGCTTAGGCCATTCAAGATAACCGATAACCGTTATTTGTAAATATATCAATTGGGGGTCCAGGCATTCTTACTTCAGCCATTTGGTATCCAAATGACTTAAATAAAATCATATGCTGATTAAGACGAGATTTTTATCCAATTAAATTGACTTTGCAGCTTCTTCGCCTAAGACGGATGTTCGGATAATAATTAAATTTAAAATAAAAACGTTTTTATAATTTTTTGACCGTTTTTTTGCTTGGGATCCGAACCTCCGACCCTTGGTATACAAGGCAGGCTTGTTACCAAGTACATCAAGCCCGGGGGCGAATATACCTTTTAAAGAGAATGTAAAAAATAATTGATTTTTGAATTTTAATCAAAATGGTGGGTGCGAATTTTGAGAAAATCGAAAAAAACTGAAAAGTACATCAGTAAAGTACTTGTACTTTTTGGCCGATTTTGTTTAAAAGCTTATTTTGAGGGTCCAGTAGGGTCACTAACTAAAATATAAAATTTCAATCCGGTAGGTCAATTCATTCATGCTTAAAATCGTTACCGTTACCCACAGACAAACAGACCAATTTGAATGGCCCACTTTTTTTTGGGGGGGGTATGCTAGCCTTTGCACCGGACCCTCAAACAATGCCAAAAAATACTGAGCACATATCCCTTATAAATGCAAGTTCCCGGTGGCCATGGGCGTTTGGTCCACCAACAAATAAACATATACAAAACAATAATCTTTTTTAATAATCAACTTTGTTTTATAAAATTGAAGTGAATTTCGTTAAAACTTGTTGAATGCACAAATATATTTATCTTTTTATGTCATCCTTCCTGAATGGATCGATTTATCTCGCGAAAAACTACATCCACCGACTACTCAATAAAATATTTCCCTATTCGGAATGTTAATAAGATAATATATATAGCGGTTTAAATCGCAGGTCGTATAAATTGTGTGACCTTTAAAAGCCATTCATTGAATGCGTGACTGCAAACGATTCACAAAAGAATCGTTCCTGACTGACTTCGCAGATGAATCTAAATTAACATTTTATGCTATGTTAAAAAAATAAACTACTATAATTTTTAATGAATTGTACGTTCATTTATAGAATTTTTTTAAATACTTTATTTGTCTATTAATTAAAGAATGTTTAATTTAAACTTCTTTACGCGATCATTTTACTCCAGGCTAGTTTATAATTATTTGAGAATGCGAAAAAAATAATTATAATTGCCTATATTGTATAATTAACAGAATAACAGAAATTCTATTGTTTAGTATGATGGTATATGATGATGAACTAATCAGCTATTAATACCGTAATTAGATTCAACTAGTACTAATAATGAAAGTAGTTTCAGAATTAAAAATATTTATGAATTCATAATTATCCAACACTTGGTAGGTATATATCTAACGCTATTAAATATAAAATACACAAGATAAAATGTATTAAACGGGATAAAGCTATGGGTCTATAAAATTCCTGATGAATAATGAGGCAGAACGTTTCCAAAAGAAATTTATATAGGCCTATACTGTAGACTATATACTTTTTTTTGTCTTCTTGTAATAATAACAAATATAATTTCACCCATCAGCATTTATGTTGGCGAGCCTGACAAGAACAATGGATATTACCCATTAAGATCAATGTTGTTAAGCAACGCCAAGCGGTGCTGAAAATCTGGATAGGTGGCTCCCGAGAAACAAGACCGTTAAAGGCCCGGTGAAAAGCAAAATTATTTATTTGAACAAGAACGATGTTTTAGTTGGAGTTTAGGGCAATTGGGTATAAAGTGCTCCACGTAGAAGAGTGGGCAATTTTTTTTTCTCTCGCTGGTCTTAAATCAGCCCCCGGGGCGTGGGGTGGTGGGGGGGGGGCCCTCCCTTTTCTCCCGACCGCGGGGGGTGGGCCCCCCGGGTAGTCCGATAATTTTTTTTAGGGCATTTGTATACAAAATGTTTAAAAAAAAACCCCCCCCCAAAAAAATATATATATTTCTTTAACGGTTTCCTTAAAAAAATTAATGGGCTGCGGTGCCGGCAGGGGGGGGGGGGGGGGGGGGGGGGGGGGGGGGGGGGGAGGGAGGGGGGGGAGGATGGTCTTAAATCTAATATAGAGAGTGTTGAAATAATATGAATAATTAGAATAGCAAATGAGTCATAATATATGACATATTATTAGTTATAAAATTAATTTCTCATTTAAAGTAGTCCGCTTTGATAATATAAGCACTTTGTAAAATTTAGTAGAGGAATTATCAAATATTTCAAACAGCTAATATATTATAAAATTTTAATTAAATTCTCAAAAGTTTTATAATTATGTTCTTAAATAAAAAGTATAAGTATTGCATGTTTTGCATGCATGCAATAGGTCAAAGGAAGGACTTATATAGAGTATTTTTAAAAAGGTCAAAATTCAGGGATTATTAAAATTAATTTTATATAACTAAACAATTATTAATTTTATTAATTAGTCCCCAACGTAACTGCAATCAATTTTACCTCGAGAATCGAACAAGTGAATACACTATTTATTGTATAATTCAAAATAAATCAAAGATTGTTTTATTTATTTATACAAATTCGTGAATAGCCGAAACGCTGTGAGTTCTTAATTGAATTTTCCAGTCGTTTGCTTGTACCACACAACGTGCCGAAGGAATTGAAATTGGTCAGTGCACCCAATTTCACAGAACTCTAACTCTGGTCATGATTCTTCGAACCCAGGACCTGACATAAAAAGATTCATGTCCTGTCACTCACTAACCGATTCAGAGTGCTTTTAATTAACTCAAGTCGTTTCGTTTGTCTAATATTTCATTTTCTAAGGGCGCGAATCTAATTAGAGTTCTTCTTGGCTTCTGTTTCGGTTAATAGTAATTAGAAATAGGAAATATTTAAGACTTGTGAGAAGTTCTTATTTTTATTCGGCTACCGTTAAAAAACACTTTTTAGTTACCATTCGAATCTCTTAATTTATAAAGGGCTTAAAAATTAATAAAAAAAAATTGTCTACCACTATGATGTCCAATTGGCTGTCCACCAAATCGCTGGTTTAATTGTTCCACGAAATTTATTAGAAGATACTTTAATGTTTGAATAAGAACAAGAGAAACAGCAGGAACTGACAACATTCTGCTTTCCAAAAAAATATTATTATGAATATTAATCAAATAAAACAAATAGTATAAAGAGCTACCGACATGAAGATCTAGGGACCAATCTTTAGCCTTTAGTTATTGCCGGATTTTTGCATTATATTAAAGTTAATTAAATCTTGGATTATAGATTAAATTCCCACCACATTGGATTGTCAGTATGTTGACGTTCCATCCATGTTCTGGAAGGAATTCTTAGAAAAGTGTAGACTAAGAGAGTACTACAATTAAAGTGTCTTTTCATATTTAGAATTAAGAAAGGAGCGCTGAATAGAAAGATGCAGAAGAAAATAAAAAAATCTGGTGTTACTGATCACAGCACACAACTTTCTCTTACTTTGGAGTTTAGGCTTTCACAGTTGTTATCATTAGTAAAAGAATTAGATTTTCGATTTAACTGTGGTTTATTTGTAAAAATTACAACGTTTCGGCCCGAACCCTCTACCCTTGGTATACAAGACAGGCGCGCTACCAACTACGTTAAGCCCGAGGACCTAAAAATAATTTTTGTATTTTAATCAAAATCGATAGAGCGAATTTTGAGAAAATCGAAAAAACTGAGAAAAAGTGTCAGGTCCCAGGAGGGTGCCAAACTTAAATATAAAATTTCAACCTCCTAGCTATAGGTAAGAGAAAGAAAATCAATTTATTAACGGCTAGCTTAGGGGCACAAGTCTTTGGTGGTTAGGTCCAAAGAAACAAGAAAGAAAATCTATAATATAATACATGAGACAATAAAGGGGGTTATATCAATCCATCAAAAGAAGAGGGTAAAAACAATTGCGCGTGAAATCGCTAGACCAAGTTTAAATGATGCATTAACCAACCAGATATTTACCTCAAGACCTTAAAACCTTGCCAAACTACACATGACTTCACTCAACAACAGCTAAAGCTCGTTTTTTTTCAGGTCTTTTTCGGCATCTGAGGCAATTTAGATCTCGCCCCTATTTAAAGCTCGGTTGGATTTAAGTTGTGTAGGACCTACAACAAGAAAATATAGTTCTAAATTCAATGAATATGAAATATAAACAAATTGATATGACAAGATAAAGTAGAGGAAGAGAAAGATAAACAAATTTAGGCAGGAAATTTATGAACCCTTTCATTTATTAACACAAAAAATTTATTTTTTTTGACTTAGCCTGGAGGAATTAAATAAGCGTACACAAAATTTTGCCCTTTTTTTAAGGGGTTAAATAATCTAATTCTTCTTTTATTCATCATTAAAAATCAAATTAAAATTATGAGTAGCCTACCAGTAAAGAAAAAAAGAGAAAAAGTTAGATGAGAACAGGTGCCTAAGGGTTTTGTACACCTGGCCTTTCTCTTTGTATGGGATTATTCCATAAGGTTAAAAAGAATGTGATCCCTCCGATTTGTGCTTAGGTAATTATCTCGATCACCTTTACGCCCCTTCTTTAGAATATTGTCACCAGAAGACATATATTTCTGTTCGTGCCAAGAATTTGCATAGGTCAGCGGAGGCAACCGATGCTATCTGAACAGAAGACATAATACTCTGGCCATCTTCATCCATAAAACAATCCAGTAGAAAGAAACAGAAACCAACGGCAAAAATAATGAGCTTTGTTCACAGTCAGATAATTCCTCGACATGTTTAGAAATATGCGTGTTTAGATACCAAGCGAATGTGTTATTATTTCAAGCATTGAATTTATACTAATACTAAAACTGTGTATTTATTTAAATCTTTTTTCATTAATAGAAGAAAATAATTTCTTGGAAATACCGGTACCTCCGTTTTTATTAAATAAGAAAATTTTATTTCGAATGTCTTTCTTTCAAATTATGACAAGAAGAAAATTGGCAAAAAAAAAACTATTTATATGATTAATAAGAGATCCTTTCTGCTTCGTGTTTAGGTTTCGTGTTTGACATCAAATTTTGCGTCAAATATAATCAAATCATATTTAAAAACATGCCCTATAATATTTAGATTTTTAATGTATTTTTTTTTATCTTAAAGGAATTAATTTTCTCAACAACAAAAATCAAGGGGAGCACGGAATACCTCATCAGGAAATTTAAAATCGCCAAAAACAGTTTGTACAATAAGTTCAATTTATAAAAATGTTAAATTTTTTTGTTAATAATTTATTAAAAAAATATTTAATTTATTAAGAAATAAAAACTTTTTTTTTTTTTTTTTATTTATTAGGGGTGACCCCTCAGTCATTCCCTTCACATACATATATACAAAAAAAATAAAAACTTTAAAAATAGCTTAGATTAGTTATTATCTGTAATAAGCTTTAGCGGATACACCTACAGGACGGACACCAGTATATATGTACGAGTGTGTGCACTAAGTGATATTAGTAAAATAAATAAATAATTTTGAAAAAAAAATTACTTCTTGGAAATTTTTAAAAAATGTTCAAATTTGTTCTACTCGATTAGTTTAACTTTCTAAAAGGTGTAGACGAAGAAGAAGAACTAGTTAATTTATTTGAGACTGTTATTACTTTTACTTTCTCTTACCCGATATATGAAATATATGGAGAGAAAGTATTGCAATCATGCCAAAAAATCGATGTCGAGATTTTGATGGATATACATCCTGGGTCCAAAAAAGTGGGTCCCGCAAATTGGTCTTTCTGTCTGTATGTCTGTCTGTGAACAAAATATCTCAGGAACGAAAAGAGATAGGATGTTGAAATTTTATATTTAAGTTAGGTACTCCCCTGGTACGTGACAGGGAGCTTTTAAACAAAATCGGCCAAAAAGTACAAGTACTTTACTGATGTACTTTTTAATTTTTTTTTTTTCGATTTTCTCAAAATTCGCTCCAACGATATTGATTAAAATTCATAAATCAACTATTTTTTTGATGCTCTTTAAAAAGTATATCAGTGAAATTTTTCGTGGAAATCTTTTGAAGTAAACTTTACTGATGTGGAAGCATTCGTAGCTCAGCGCCATCGCGTAGTCAAGTTTGGAACTTAGATGCTAAGGGCAACTAAATATATCTCCACTCAAAAAATTTGGTTTGACAAGCACATTACTCTTGCCGAAGGGTAAGAGAAAGTTGTGTACTCTGCGACCAGTCACACCAGATTTTTTCCATTTATTATTTTTTATTATTTATGAAATTTTTTTAACTAGTATTCATATCTTTTAATAAACTTTTCCAAGAGGTAGGTGTGTTCTATTATATAAGAAAAGACAGTAAAATGAGATGAAATTTTATTTTTATTTTATTCTACACGATTTCAATTAATATTTCCAAGATGTTTTAAGTGAATTTTGAGCGACATTCGTCAAGTCAGTCGTCTACTTGATGGACGCCTTTGGACATATGAGGGCTCCTTCAAAGAAAAACTAAATGAAAGAATGCGAAAAATCTGTCTGTTGGCTAGAATGGATCGCTTGTTGACGCACAACGACAAACACCATTCAGCACTTGGTTTACGGTCCAATAACTCTGTCTTAGCACTTCCCCATTGAATATCGCACAGCTTTTACATAACCATTGAGTGACGCAGAGGCAGAGATTCTCAATAAATTTAATTGTAAACGCTTGTTTGACCTATGACAATTTGACAAAATTTATTCGAAGATGAAGAAAAATTGAAATATATTGACTGGCTGTCTATTTTAGTGACGTCAAAATTTACTTATTATATATTTCTTTCCATAACAGAGATATGACCAACACATTATTCACACGCGAAAAAAAGGGTCAAGGATATATTTTTCAGAATAAATAAATAAATTTAATATAATAATTTTAATACAGGTCACTACTATAAATTATTTAACAAATAAGGAATAAAAATATACTAGTCTACTATAGTAATCAATGAAATTTTAATTTCATTAGTATAATAGGCCGGCGCCCTTAGATAAGTGTAGTCCACCCGCCGCGAAAGCGTGGAGGTCCTGGTTCGACTCCAGGGGGTGCAAATTATTTAAGATATGATATATGTTATCCAGGTACATTTAATTATATCATTTGGTATCCAAATGATTTAATTAAATATTCATCTGACTGCCTGGGATCTGAACCCGCGCCCCTTGGCTTTAAGATATTGTCATGTTAACACCTCTCGACCACGGAGAGGGGGCAAGAAATTTATATATATATAAAAAAAAAAAAAAAAAAAAAAAAAAAACTATTCAAAGTAGGATATTGTTGGTGCTTACATTTTATTCTTCTTCTTGTTCTAGAGGTCCGAGGTTTGCTTTCGTTCTGACAAATATTCAATTTATTTCTATTGGCCGAAGAAAGCACCTAAAACAAAATAAAATACAAATTATTACATACAAATTTATTATAAGATGACTGAGAAAAAAAAAATATTTTTTTAAGCCCTCTCTATGGAATACCTGTTTATATTTATGAAAGGATTATTTTTCTTTATTTAAAGAAGTCATGACTAGAGGTATGGTCCGTTTAAGGTGAGCAGCTAGATGCATTACATTTATTTTAATACAAAATTTAATATTTATCTAACTTATTAAAAAAAAATTCAAATAGTCGATATAAATTATCAGGTTCTTTAAAAAATCTGTAATTACACTTTGGGGTTTTCTTAAATTACCCCTTTTTTTTGCTGCAATATTGCGAAAAAGTCGCTTTTCAACACGACGGATTAGCGGGTATGCCGGAGTATCGAAGACCAGATTAAGCAAGACTTTACTGTATTTCGATAAGCAGTTAGCTAATAAAAATGAAATATAGGATTTTTTAATAAAAAAAAAATTGTAAAATTTAATTTCTTATATTGTTTAGATGCTTTTTAAAACGTATATCTCTTATGCATCCCAAATTGTGGAAAGTGCACTACTCTTATATTTCATAGAAAAGACAAGAGAAATGGTTGCTATGGTTACAAAATATAAATATTTCCCACTATTCCCATCTTGAGTTCTACGAAATAAATATCAATATATCTCAACACAAAAAAATCTGGTGTGGCAGTACACTTCTCAATTTTAGATTATTCATGAGAAGAAGAAAGTTGTGTAGCCTACCCAGCAATTAGTCACAACAGATAAGTTAAATTAGAAATTTAATGTTTAAATTACTATTTGTATGCATCTTTAAATGGATGATATTTATCTGTTGATATGGAGCCAAAACGTGCAGCAAATGTCATCAGCCGACTTTTATTTCGAGTCTTGTTACGTCTTACTTGTTACCCTAATTGAATGCCTTCGTTAATTAGACTCCCCCTCCCCCTCCAAACCTCTTTCACCGTGAGGTGCTGACGTCGGTAACAAATTGCAAAGTGTATTTTTAAATTTACAATCGTCAACACAAATATTTTGTAAAGACAATATATATAGTTACTTCGTCCATGGGAAATTATTTTTAATTGAATTGGCAATTTTTTTTTTTTTTTTTTTAGTTGCTCTAATACAATATATATTCTATGAGTCATTTATTTTTTGCATATTTGTTAAAAATAAGTAAATTCATTTGTGTTAGGCAATGAATTTTATTAAGGTATGAAATTTGTTTAATGAAAGAAAAAAGTAAAAAGTAAAAATGGAATTATGTTTATGTTAATTGGCAAGTTGGATTATTTTATATTTTTTCTTTTAAGAAAAAATATTACTACACTAAAATTAGTATTTATATACTGTTTAAAAATGTGTTTAAAATGATTTCCCATAAAGCGCTATTGATTTGAAATTTTTTGTTTGGTAATAGAAATATTTAGTTGAAAATTAAATTTTTTTTCTTGTTATAAATATTAATAAAATTGGAGATTTAATTCCCTCTTGAGATGTCTACTATGAAAAAATAAGTAAGTTTTGTGCTAAAACAACATCAGATTTTATAATTTATTATTTAGACTATTTTTAACCCCAGCCAGGGGTACGGGATCACAAATAAAAGTCCTAATTCACAAGACGTTTCGGTAAAAATTTATTAGATCATCATCAGGCAGTGGCGTAGTGAGCTTAACTCGCGCCCGGGGCACAATACCTTTTTAGCGCCCCCCCCCCCCCACCATTCGAAAACCACATAATATTATATGTAAAATATACAAAATTATTATGGGGACGGTATAACGCCGAAAGCAAAATCTCGCCGAAAATCCGGAAAGTTCCAAAATCAAATATTTTTAAAAATCTGCTGTGACTGTCCCACCAGATTTTTTGTGTCGACATACGTATATATATATAGTTTCCCTCGATATATTAGAAGATGAAATGATATTTATAAGCAGGGCTTGGGCCCTCGGGCTTGGTCTAGTGGCTAGAATGCTGGCCTTCTAAACCAAGGGCCAGGGGTACGGATCCCAGGCAGTCCGATGATTTTATTTAAGCCATTTGGATACCAAATGGCTTAAATAAGAATGCCTGGAC
Organism: Euborellia annulipes; assembly: GCA_023213315.1. Lineage (NCBI taxonomy): Eukaryota > Metazoa > Arthropoda > Insecta > Dermaptera > Anisolabididae > Euborellia > Euborellia annulipes. Next base: position 57,044 of record JAKCPI010020707.1, read on the forward strand.
CCTCAGTAGATATATATATTTAATAACGGTTATCGTAAAAGTCTTATAGAAGCCAGGGTATCAAAATATAAATAGATATTTTCCCATACTTATAAATTTCATTACATCTTCTAATATATCGACGGAAACCATATATACATATGTCGACACAAAAAATCTGGTGTGACAAGCACAGTCCAGTACCTTTTGTAAGAGAAAGTTGTCTGCTGTGCAACATTCACACCAGATTTTTTTTTAAATATTTTATTTTGGAACTTTTCGGATATTCGGCCATTTTTTTTCGGCGAGGTTTTTCGTCGAGTTTGTTTTCGGCGAAAAAATTTTCAGCGAGTTTGTTTGTTTTCGGCGAAATTTTGCTTAGGGTGAGAAAATTTTCGGCGAGTTTTTCTTTTCGGTGCGTTTTTTTTCCGCGAGTTTTTTGCGTGTTTTTTTCGGCGACTTTTTTTCTGCGAGAATTTTTATATTACACTGGCACTACATTTAAAATATATTTTCCAGAAATCAATTATAATAAAAATAAAAATTACCTAGTAATTTTTTGTTTTGCGGACCATTTGGCGCCCCTTTGTGAGTAGCGCCCGGGGCATCATGACCCCCCTTGCTCCCCCCTCGCTACGCCACTGTCATCAGGTAATCATATATAAGTATTAGGCTCCGACCGAAACAAGATTTTCAGCCGAAACCGTAATCGAATATTAATCTAAATGTACAATATGAAATGACAAATTCGTATTAGTAATGTGAATTTTAAATTTTTAAAGGATATGTTTTTTTTTTTTTTTATTTCATTTTTTCAATAAGCTTAAATAATTAATTTCTTTTAAAGTTTCCCCTCGTTTTTTTGTTTCTCATTATTTTGTAAATATGTGTATTGTTTCTCTTATGACTATAGCAATTAAATATAATGAAACGATAAACCAAATGATTAGAGATGCAGTGAGATCTGCAATATCATTTTTAATTAAAAATTGACGTATGCAATGTATAACAATGAAAATCCAAACGCTAATAATAATACGAGCTTGCCAGTTTAAACTAGCATCAACCTCATTACTGCTTCGACTTCGAAATTTTCTATCACTTGTGGATGATGACATTTTAAAATATAGTATTTTGAGAGACCTAGTTGCTTTGGTCGTGGCCAAAAGATAAATGACAAAAATAATTTTTCTGCCCAATGAAAATAATATTTCTTTGAATTTTTAAAATAAAAATAATTTTAATTTAATATAAATATTAAAAAATAAATACTGTATAGAGAAGTTATTCATGGAATATTATTAGCTTATATCAGATAATAAATTAGTATTTAATTTTTTCGATTAATATTGAAGGCAAATGTTCTAATTTAAGAACAAAATTTTAGGAGTTCGAATAGTTTTTATTATATTTTAATAAATATGATTTCATTAACTCCATCTATATTCACTAAAATTATATAGACCTCTATAGGTTACTGTAAAGGTTGGACGCACACCAAATGAGCAAAAATGCTTAATGACAAAACCTTTTTAACGAATCGTGCTTAAAACAGTTTTTTTTTCATTGCTTTTAATAGCCGATGGGTCAACGCATTCCGATTAAGCAAAACCAAAAAACCCTAATGAGCACGATTCAACATCATTTGAACAAAATGTTTTGTCATTGAGCAAACGTCAAATTATGGACACACTGCATATATAGAAATATGAAACATTTTGGGGGGAGGGCCTCGCTCCCTCCCTCCCCTCTTCATTTATAAAATTTTGTGGTGTAATGCTCAATGACATAACATTTTGCTTAATCGGTGTGCTTTGGCATTGAGTACAATGTTTTTGCTCTTGAACAAAACGTTTTCTCGAAGAGCGTTTTTCTCAAACGGTGTGCATACGTCACTTTAAGTGTACACAAATTTAATAAAAAAAGACCTAAGAATGCTCCCGTGTCTTATTTTTATACAAAAACTAAAAATTTCGATTTCTGGTGATTTATAAATTAACCCCCATGCTATATATTATGCTATGCCTATATTTTCGAAATGTTCTATGCGGGTTTCTTCAAATGCGCCCGCTGAATGCCAATTTATTTATGAATCATAATTTGACTCACTAGGAAAATTAAGAATAAATTTATTGTTTCACAAGGAATTTTATTTTATTCTTTTATTATTTAGATGCGGGCAAGATATTTATTTCAGAAAATGTTTACAAAATTTTATACATTAGTTTTTTCTTTACTTCACCAAAGGTCTAATTGATTGGCTCTCTTTTTATTGAGTTGATAATGAAAATGACTCAGTCGAGGCCTTTGACTCAGATAACAAGATTATTATTACCTTCTAATTTATTTAGGGAAGCTATATTCAAGGATTAAATAAACTAACGTTTTGTGACGTAAACTACATCTTTCTCCATCCAATTAAACGTCACGTATAAATTTAATACCGTTAGTTTGTCCAAGAAATGTTTCATTTACCAAGGAAAAGAAAATATCTTATAATTATTTGATGATCGATTATTGTTATTGAATATTCGGTCGGCAATTACGACTTTCAGCATGACAATTTTAACAATTGTCCTGATAAAAGTCGGATTAGCGACCGAAACGTTGACAATTAAAGTTTTTACTTTCTCGTACCCTATATATGAAATATATAGGAGAGAAAGTATTGCGATCATGTCAAAAATTCGATGTCGAGATTTTGATGGATATACATGTTTTGAGGTCCCCTGAGTCCAAAAAAGTGGGTCCCGCAAATTGGTCTGTGTGTGTGTGTGTATGTCCGTGTGTCTGTGTGTATGTAACGATTTTTAGCATGAAGGAATTGAGCTACCGGATTGAAATTTTATATTTAACTTAGGTACCTTTGAAGAATCTCAAAATAAGCTTTTGAACAAAATCGGCCAAAAAGTACTAGTACTTTACTGATGTACTTTTTCAGTTTTTTTCGATTTTCTCAAAATTCCCTCCAAGGATTTTTTTTAAAATTCATAAATCAACTATTTTTTAGATGCTCTTTAAAATGTATATTCTCATTTTGCCGTTGAAATCTTCTGAAGACCACTTTACTAATGTTCTTCATTAGAAAGATAGAACTGGTTGCCATGGTAACGGAATTTAAATCTTTTTCTTTTTATTAGATTAAAAATCAATTATTATTTAAATTCCCATTTTTTTTTATTTTTTTTCTGTCTTTAATTGTTTCCGAGAAATCACATCTCTTCTCTCTCTCTCTCTCTCTCTCTCACTTGCAAACATTATCGTCTGTCTCTCCGCCTTCTCTCATAGGCCTAATGTTAATTTCCTATAGGGATTTGTATGTTAATTTCGATTCAAAAGGGGGTCCCCTTTGGAACTTTTTACGCATTTAAAATTTTTTTTTCCAATTCTTATGAAATTTTGTATTTATTTACGAATCTATATTGTGTATAAAATGTCCAAATATGAGATTAAAATTTGGAAAAATAACCATAGTTTATTTCAAGCAGTCAACATTTAAAATGCAAGTTTGAAACTAAGGTGCTATGGGAAACTAAATATATCTCGACACAAAAAATCTGGTGTGACCAGCACGGTGCACAACTTTCTCTTACCGAAGGGTAAGAGAAAGTTGTGTGCTGTGCGCCAGTCACACCAGATTTTTTAAATTAATTTCCTTGGCTGCTACGTCTCCTATATACAATTAATAAGTTATATAAGATTTGATGGATTTGAATAAATGAATAGGAGGCCCTCCTTGAGTTTTTTTGAGGCCCCATTAATTAAATACCTCGAAATCAGGGGCGTATATAGAAATTTTTTTCGGGGGGGGGCCTGAACAAAAAATTTTTCTACGGAAAATTTTTTTTTTTAAGAAACTAAATTTTTTTTCACACGAAATTTTTTGAGGAACATTTTTTTTCTTTTTGCGGAACCAAAGTTTACCATCCTGCGGAAAAATTTGTTGCGCTGATGTCTGTATATCCCTATATATTGTATATGTATATGTGTTTGGATTATGGGCTTTAAATTTATCAGAAGGGGAGGCTTTGACATAAACCCCTAATATTAATTAAATTGTTGATCTTGAGAAATACTTTATATGTACTTTAATTAGAGTCAATTCTAGGGGATGAGAATGGAGAAGTTAGAGCTCCTGCGCAGTAGACAACCAGTGAGTCAGCTCTGTATAAACAGACTGGGAGAAATAGGAGGAATCCTTCCAGACAATCGCCCGCAGGGCAAAGTCATTACGACCTTCAATTACAAATTGAACAGATAATTAAAGAAATGAGACGAAAGGGTCATCAAAAAGTACAATAAATCTTCTTATTTCATGAAGATCGAAGATTGTGATTCACTTTTGTTAGATTAAGACACAAACTCAAAACTATGAATCTTTTTTTTTTTTTTTTAATTAAATTTCTCTCTTATTTTTAAAATTGATTTTTAATTTACAAAGTGAAATCTTTTATTATACTAAAAACAAATAATCTTCACTTTTAGCCATTATTGCTATCGGCATAATAAAGGAAAAACGCGATAATGAGAATCAATCAATTATTTGGCCTGATGCACAAGAGTAAAAAGGTAAAACTAGCATAAAAGTTGAAAGAAATTCCAAACTTATCTTTGGTAATTCTACCAATGTTAAGCTTTTAATCAAAATCGGTCAAAAACTACTAGTACTTTACTGATGTACTTTTTCAGTTTTTTTTCGATTTTGATTAAAATTCATAAATCAATTATTTTTTAGATACTCTATAAAATGTATATTCTCATTTTGCCCTTGAAATCTTTCGAAGCACACTTTACTCTTGTACTTCATAGGAAAGATAAGAGAAATGGTTGCCACGGTAATAAAATATAAATATTTTCCCATGTTTATAAATTTTATATCTTGAACTCAAATGCAGGAGGGGTCACACTCGGTTTGTTTACATTTTTTCCATTTCAAGAGAGTGACGTCATGGAGCTCCTCCTTTTGTAAAAAATCGTTCGAAACATTCAATTTATAAAAATCTATACACCGCATATTATTAATAACGCAGAATAAATACCAGGGTCTAAATTAGTTTAGTCCGAAACTATACAATTTGCAAATAAAACAAAATAAATGTGAACTAGGTTATAAACAGTCAACAACGCTGCCAAATAGAAAAATATAAGCAAGGAGGAGCTTCATGACGTGGACCAATCAAAAACTGTGACCTGAAATTGTTTGTTTACTAGTTTCTGGCCAACATGTGTATTTAAAGACCTTGCTCAAATGTACCTGTCAGAAACTAAATAAGATATGTTCATACAAAAAAATCTGGTGCGACCAGTCACACCAGATTTTTAATATTTACAAATATAAAATAGGGTTCGGTAAAAAAAAAAAAGTTGATATGCCTTAACTCGTCTAGAAGACAATTTTTTTAGCTCAATTACAATTAGTAGATTTTTGATTACCAAAAATACAGAAGTAAATTTTGGTTAAGTACAATGTAATTTTTAAATTTTAATATTAAATACAAAAAAATCTGGTGTGATGGTCGCACATCATACAACTTTCTCTTACCTTCGGTAATCGAAAGTTGTATTCTGTCATACCAGATTTTTGTGTCGACATATATTTTGTGTCAGCCGATATAATAGAATTCAAAATGTAAAATTGATTAACATGGGAAAATACTGTATTTATATTTTGTACCATGGCATCCATTTTATATATATATATATATATATATATATATATATATATATATATATATATACATACATACATTACATATATATGTAAGAGAAAGAAAAAATATCCTATTAATTATAATAAAATAAATTACTATTATCTAAAATAACGAGATATTTAATTCATTTTTAAATATGTCGTAATCCCTATTTTATTATTCTCATTAAAGTAAATTGCGTTGTTATCTTATCAGTATTTCGAACAATATGAGATGAGATGTTAAATCGAAATTACAAAGGGGTGAAACAAATCTCGTAATTTCTAGAATTCAATAAATTCAATATGGAATAAAAAGAATCAAACTACGTCATCAATATGATGTCATCTCTAGATTTAGAATAAGAATCGATTTAGAAGTTTGCATGCAAGAAAATATTGTAAGGCACGGAATGAAATATTATTAACGATCCTTGTTTAATGTTAGTTTTCTCTCCATTTTAAGATAAATCAATAGCTATTTTATGTGTAGACAGATTTAAAACAAGATGTGAATCTCAAGTGTGTTAATCTTATATAACGACTCTAAGAAAAAACTAAATATAAAAAACATTAATAATAATTTTATATTGAGTTCTATGCGGTGTCAAGTCAATGATTTTGGTAACTTAATTTCATATACCAGGGGTGCATAAATTTGTTTAAGTTTTTGATTGATAGAAAGTAACACAAATAAAAAACTCATTAACGTATTTGTCGATTAAATATCTAACAATAAGCTTTATTCAGAATTGCTCATCTTTATAAGTAAAGATGGCCTAGATGGTTTGAAGGGATAAGTGGCTTAAAATAAATAAAGAATAAAGATATATAGTCTATATAGAGAGAAATATAGTGTAAAATTTGGAAATATTCTAAGGATGGAAAAGGCGTTTGAAAAGGTCGATTTTGATTTTGGAATCGACTTGATATTTTACGATTCCCTGAATCGATTAATCATTTCTGAAAGTCGACTTTTCGACTTTCAGGTCGAATTTTTAAAAACTCTATAACTCGTGCTTAGGAGATACTCAGTAAATATTAAATATATTTATATTAAAATATATGGCACAGAACATTAAAATAAAATATGAAATAATATTGAGATGATGGCTGGACTATTAGAAGATATGAGTAGGATGGCAGCCAGGAAAGAAATCAGACAAAAATTCAATCAATTTTTATCTAATTTTATTACGATCGCCGACGTTTCGGACGCAAATCGCGCCCTTCCTCAGGACAATCGATGGTTAATATATATATATAAAATATGAAAGTTGAATATCAAAATAAAACATAAAAATATTAAAACTGAGGAATTAAGAATACCACATATCTTCACTCACTGATGTTAGAAAGCTTGGTGTGTTATGTGTAGGTTTTAAAAGAAAGATGAAAGTCGATCAATGAAAATGTTACAAACTATATTACTATTGGATATTAAGTATGGTAACAAAAAAATCGAAGTCGTCCAGTGAGAATCGATTCTAATCAACTTGAAAGAGTTTCAACTCGATTCTAAAAAGTCGATTATTTTCAGTAAAAGATCGATTCTTGACTAAAGTCAGAGTCGACTTTTCCACCGTGGACTTCAAAAGGTTGGGAAACCCTGGTCTAGATTAAGGCACATTGAATGCAAGGTGGGGCCATTTATTGACTCCAAAAAAATTCTGCAGCCATAGAACATCTCAAATCATTAATATGCAACTTGTAGAATATCTCTGATTTAGACGATGTATTACTATTAGGAACCGACCGAATATTCGGTTTCGGTTACGGTTTCGGCCAGTTTCGGCCAAAAATCATGGTTTCGGCCGTAGTTTCGGTTTCGGCCAAAAAGTGGCCGAACCTTTCGGCCGGCCGAAACCAGAGTCTGAAAATATAATATAAAAAAAACTTTTTTTAAAAAATGCTTTTATTTAAATTGAACTAAAAAGAGAAAAATAATTTAATTTAATTGTTCTTGTTAAAATGGTTTAATATTAATGACTTAAAATAAAAGCGTGGGGCGCTCATTGATATTCGTAGCTTAAGGGAAGCCTCGGAATAACTTCGAAGCGCCCACGCTTTTATTTTAAGTCATTAATATTATACAATTTTAACAAGAACAATTAAATTAAATTATTTTTCTCTTTTTAGTTCAATTTAAATAAAAGCATTTTTTTTAAAAGTTTTTTTTTATTATATTTTTATTTTAAACTTTTTAGTCTTTTTTATTATAGATAGAGTATTAAATAAAAAAAAAGAAGGCGGGAAGCGGGAGGCATCAAATAAAGTACCACATTAGTTTAGTCTATTTTGATAAAAACCTTCAGGCAATTGTTGTCATCAAAAATTACCCTTAAATATCAAATTACACAACTCTAGCTCACTGGGAAGTCTTCAAAATAGATTAATTCGTGTAGGGTTTCAAATAAAGTACCACATTAGTTTGGACTATTTTGATATAAATATCCACATCATTGTTGTCACCAAAAATGGCCCTTAAGTATTAAATTTCACCCCTCTAGCTCATCGGGAAGTCTTTTGAAAATAGATTTGTTTGCGTGAGGTTTCAAATAAAGTACCACATAAATTTGGCCTATTTTGGTGAAAATTTTTTTACAAGGGTGTCCCTAAAAATGAGCCTTAAATATCAAATTTCACACCTCTAGCTCATCGGGAAGGCTTTTGAAAATAGATTTGTTTGCGTGAGGTTTCAAATAAAGTACCACATAAATTTGGCCTATTTTGGTGAAAAAAATTTTACAAGAGTGTCCCTAAAAATGAGCCTTAAATATCAAATTTCACACCTCTAGCTCATCGGGAAGGCTTTTGAAAATAGATTTGTTTGCGTGAGGTTTCAAATAAAGTACCACATTAATTTGGCCTATTTTGGTGAAAATTTTTTTACAAGGGTGTCCCTAAAAATGAGCCATAAATATCAAATTTCACACCTCTAGCTCATCGGGAAGGCTTTTGAAAATAGATTTGTTTGCGTGATGTTTCAAATAAAGTACCACATAAATTTGGCCTATTTTGGTGAAAAATTTTTTACAAGGGTGTCCCTAAAAATGAGCCTTAAATATCAAATTTCACACCTCTAGCTCATCGGGAAGTGCCCTAAGCAAAGATTCAAAGTTGGTGACCTTGAAAGAGTAAGTTAAATAAAAGCATTTAATAATAATAATTAATAATTAATAAAAATGGGATGAGACTCGCATGCAAAAAAAAAAAAAAAAAAGGTCAAATAATTTGCACTTGAGGGAGAAAAAAATGTTAGTCTCCCTAAAAAAAAGGTAAAATGATTTTCACGGGAGGAAAAAAAAAATTCAAAAAAAAAAAAAGGTAAAATGAAAAAAAATTTTTATAGAAAATACAAGTTTCGGTTTCGGTTACGGTTTCGGCCGAAACTAAGGTTGAGGCCGAATATTCGGTTTCGGTTTCGGTTTCGGCTGAAAATCTTGTTTCGGTCGGACCCTAATTACTATACTATCTATCTTCTATGAAATAGAAAAAAATAGAAAAAATTGTGCGTGTAGAATGTCCCCCGGTTGTATTTAAATTATTTAAATAAATTAATAACCCCTAAATGGCCTCTGTAGCCGAAAATGGTAATTTTTTTTAAATAAAGATAAGCCAGTTTAAAAATTGACTGTGGTTTTATATTTAAACCAGAAATAATATAACTCTTACGTGAAATGAGTATAAAGTCAAGTTTAGCTTTCGGAAGAGAGCAGCACAGTACAGCTAGATCGAAATTCGTATTATACACATAAGAGAGCGCTCTTTGTACAGGAAGCGCGCGGGAACTTTCTTATTAAAAAAAAAAATTAGGTGTTGGCTGTGTCTTCTACACAGCCGGTGGCTTTTTAACGTGACAACGTCTTTTGCTTGACTTCAAAAAAATTTTTTTCTCTTACCTATATTGAAATATAAAGAGAGAAAGTATTGCTTTTGTTTTTTTTTTTTACTAGTAGTTTGTTTTCATAAATAAACATGTTCAAACATTTTCATTGAAACAATATATGACAGGTGACAGGTGTGGCCAAACTTTTATCCATTAAGGGCGACATATGCTTAAAAAATGAGGTTTTTCGAGAAAAAAACCAATTTTGGAGTTAATTACTCGGGATTTTTTTATTTATTCTATTAGAGGTTATCTTTCTGCACCAAATGACATCTCATTTAGTCTGATCTGATTAGCCGTTCGGAATCTACAGGGGTTTAAAATTTCGAAAAACAAAATCCCGCCGAGTGCTCTCATGCGGTAAAATGACGTCATATCAAAAAAAAAGAAAAAAGCCCTGGGGGTATTGAACCACTCTTTCTAAAACTGTATTTAGATTTAATGTAGCTCTTATGGTCAAGTCGCTATGCGTTGCACAATTAGGGCTATTTTTCGATATTTTTTTGTCTAAAAAATGAGATTTTTCGAGAAAAAAAACCAATTTTTGAGTTAATTACTCGGGATTTTTTTATTTATTCTATTAGAGGTTTTCTTTCTGCACCAAATGACATCCCATTTAGTCTGATCTGATTAGCCGTTCGGAATCTACAGGGGTTTAAAATTTCGAAAAACGAAATCCCGCCGAGTGCTCTCATGCGGTAAAATGACGTCATATCAAAAAAAGAAAAAAAGCCCTGGGGGTATTGAACCACTCTTTCTAAAACTATATTTAGATTTAATGTAGCTCTTATGGTCAAGTCGCTATGCGTTGCACAATTAGGGCTATTTTCCCTGGTAGGAATTGCCAATGCTGACAATTGGCCGAACCTTGGGCCAGTTGTCATTTGCCGAGCCTTGAATAGTGACCATTGGGCCAAGCCTGGTCCGAGGCTTGGTCCAATGGTATTATATTATTAAACCGAGCCTTGGGTAGTGACCATTGGGCCAAGCTTCGGACCAGGCTTGGTCCAATCGTCTTCCCAAGGCTCGGTTTAATAATATAATACCATTGGGCCAAGCCTTGGATCAAGCCTCGGACCAGGCTTGGCCCAATAGTATTAAACCGAGTCTTGGGAAGACAAATGGACCAAGCCTCGGACCAGGCTTGGCCCAATGGTATTATATTATTAAACCGAGCCTTGGGTAGTGACCATTGGGCCAAGCCTCGGACCAGGCTTGGCCCAATGCTTAATTGACCCATCATGTAATTAAAAAAAAAAAAAAAAATTAAATTAAATCAAGTACTATTAATTGAAAAAAACAGTAATATATATTTTAAATCTGGTGATTGTTTGATAAAGTTTATTTAGCTAAAATAAAAGGCAAATCAAATAGCTTAAAAGAGAGTCATATCAATATAACAACTGTGTACGAGAGCGTAAAGGCAGTGAACAAATGAAGAACAAAACCAAAAAGCTCGAGTTCAAATCTCTCGAGAAACAACTTTTTTTCCTCGAGGCTTGGATCGACCATCCATTTTTTTGTTTTCCAAGGCTTGGGCCAACCTTGGTTTTTTTGATTCTCGAGGCTTGGGCCAACCTTGGTTTTTTTGATTCCCAAGGCTGGGTACATTGTTATCATTCCAAGGCTTGGACCAAGCCTCGCCCAATGGTTAGACAAGGCTTGCCCCAAACCTCGCCCAATGCTCGGCACGATTGGTCCAAGCCTGGTCCAAGGCTTGGCCCAATTGTGCATTCCTACCAGGGTTTTCGATATTTTTTTGTCTAAAAAATGAGGTTTTTCGAGAAAAAAACCAATTTTTGAGTTAATTACTCGGGATTTTTTTATTTATTCTATTAGAGGTTTTCTTTCTGCACCAAATGACATCCCATTTAGTCTGATCTGATTAGCCGTTCGGAATCTACAGGGGTTTAAAATTTCGAAAAACGAAATCCCGCCGAGTGCTCTCATGCGGTAAAATGACGTCATATCAAAAAAAAGAAAAAAAGCCCTGGGGGTATTGAACCACTCTTTCTAAAACTATATTTAGATTTAATGTAGCTCTTATGGTCAAGTCGCTATGCGTTGCACAATTAGGGCTATTTTTCGATATTTTTTTGTCTAAAAAATGAGGTTTTTCGAGAAAAAAACCAATTTTTGAGTTAATTACTCGGGATTTTTTTATTTATTCTATTAGAGGTTTTCTTTCTGCACCAAATGACATCCCATTTAGTCTGATCTGATTAGCCGTTCAGAATCTACAGGAGTTTAAACTTTCAAATTAGAATTTACCGCAGCGCGGTAAAATAAAATGATAGGAAAAAAATAAATGGTGAATTCTTTAGCTGAAAACTCATTCTTTCTAACGGTATATTTCCCATAATTATACCTCTTAAGACAGAGGAGTTATTCAAGCCAATAAACTTTTTCGTGCATGCCCCTCTAACATGCCACTATAGACACATGATTTGTAAGACGTTGTCACGTCAAAAAATGATAAAACAAAAAGTATTGGAGATATCATTTTAATTTTGATGATTGATTGAAACATTAAAATTTTAAATAGTTGTTATTTTTTAATAAATCAAATAAATACCAATATAGATGGATGTTTTGAGAAAAGCAAAACATACGCTAATAAGGACAATAATGCCTAATAAATAAATAAAAAAAAAAAAAAGGACAATAATGGCCGGGGGCTTGGCAAATGAGTGAAGCAAAAGTCAGTCCTAAGATCGATGCAGTGAAGCAATGTCAAGCAAGGCAGAAACTCGGATGAGTAGCCAAAAAAACCAGCGTGGAATGTCCCCTGGTTGCCATCGATACTAAATTTAATAATCCCCTTAAGTCAGTAGCTGAGTGTGGAAAAAATTTCTGTGGATCCCGTTAATTAATTCATTCATTTATGTACCTGGTCATCGCATACGAGAATATATTTATTATATAAAGATTTGGTTCAACAATGTATGAAATCCACTATGATACTATCATGATGAATTTTGGGCAGCTCTGAAGATGATACAAACATGGAACCGATACGTCAGCCGTTATAAATAAAGAAAAAAAACCTTAGCTGTATCTTTCATATTATCAAATGAATTGCTACAACGTGGGATTAAGACGAGGAAATTAGAAATTATATTTGAAAGATCGTCCATGTTTGTTCTCTGAGATGAAACTTGGACCATTGGATTAGAGATGGCGCAAGCAGCCATCATGTGGAAGGAGCAACAGCATTTATAAATTTAGACTTTGTATATGAGAAGAACAAATATACCTGGTATATCAAAACATAAATGAAAATATTAAGCAAGGTAATTTCTATTAAATACCACATAATAATCGACAAATAAGCGGTTTTTTTAAGAACGGAGGTCCATGGGAATGGGAGAAACCTCAGAATTAAAGCAATTAAAAAAAACTAAAGCAATTATAAAAATTTCCTTCTGCAATAATTATTTCTAATCAAAAAACTAATTTTTTTTTTTTTTTTTTTTTTTTTTTTATTAAATTAGTTAGCCTAATAAAAGATATTTTTTTCAAAGATCTTTTACCCCTTTCCCTACCAGAGGGAATTAAGATAAAAGAAAATGTAAAAAAAGATGTTTATAATAGTAATTTCAAACAAAAAAAAAAGAATTGAAAAAAGTTTAAACAAAATCTAAAAACATTCGATTGTTCCATAAACAAAAATTGCATTTCGCAGCTGTGAATCAAAGAGAATTTTGCATACTTATTAACCTGGTCATTCATTCCCTTATATATATTTTTTTTTAATTTCATTTAAGATTTTTTCGACAGCGAAGGCCATTTAGATCCTGTCTCTATTTATTTCACCTAAATTGGTAGCCAATTTAATTGAAATAAATTGTTGCATGATGCGAACCCGCGACCCTTGGAACTAGCACGCCCCTTACAAGATTTTTCCTTAAACACTTTAAGATTTTAAAAGCAATGATAAAATGACAATCTATCAAGAAAACAATTGAATGTTATAATACATTTGTAACTTTAGAATTTTATGGATTTCGTAATCATCACGCAAAACATATTGTTTGTTTAAAAATAAGTATATATATTTTTTTTAGAGATTTCGATTTTTAAGCAGGGGTTAATCTTCTTCTGTCCTCGCTTTATTCCCCCGATGCGGGGTCGGTGAACCTAATTTTTTCCTCCAACCCTCTCATGCGTTTTTGCGACCAAGAAGGGTAAAAAAGACCGGCCCGTCGCACAGTCTGACCCCTGTTGAAAAGAGGAAGGAAGAAACAGACATACAAAGAACAGAAGAACTGCTGTCCCAGCTCGGGTAGCTCGTGGTCGCCATACAAGATGTGGGCCCCTGTGCGAGCAGGTCTTAATATCTATCTGAATTAAAGTAAAACTTTATTCCTGATATAATATTTTTCAAATGAAATATTTTTATTCAGTTTCTTTTGGTGCTCTATTAAAATATTCGAAATAAGTGTTCAATCAAGCAATTGTCTATTGATTGTAAATGTGGAAGAAAGAGCAGGGCGGGATGCGGCAAGTGCAAATATGGGAGGACACCTGCATAGGAGAGGGGGAGGGGGTGCGCCCCTTGACGGATTGCCTGTGCAGTCTACAGGGCGTCGGGACGCTGGACCTGGGCGGCTGTTACCATGGCAACCCTCACGCGAGCATCCCTCCCCCAATTCCAGGAATGCGCGATGTCTCTCTCTCTCTCTCTCTCTCTCTTGCCCTCACAAGGCCCCCTACCCCCCCTCGGTTCCAGCCGGATCGAGAGCACTTTTCAATAGCCTTTGCCAATTGCAACAACAGCTGTGAATCAAAGGAAATTTTGAGTACTTATCAGTCTGATCGGTCCTTTATGCCTTCATAATATTACAAAAAAATATTTCGTTGCCAAAAAGAAATTATTTTTTAGTAATTTTATAATTTTTTTAAAAAACTTATTCAAGTAAAAATAGAAAACTGTTACGAGTAAAGGTTGTAAGATAAATAGAAGACCTTTTTACTCTGGTACTTCATAGAAAGATAGGAGAAATAGTTATCATAGTCCAGGATCCCAGGCCCATTTTTAGAAGTTATTACTATCAAGCTAATTTTCCGTGAGTAGCTTCATTTTGATGATTCGACCAACTTTTCCTCTTACAACTATTCTTGATTGTGGTAGCTAACAGGAGTAGCAGGAATATAATATTTCAATTTGACGATTCTCAAAAATTTATTATTATTATTATTTATTAAATCTTTTAACATTATTGAAAAAAAAATATTTGTCCTACAAAATATATGGTTTGATCAAAGAGTGTCCCACTTCCAATATGCACATGTTTGAAGCGGGGGACTCTTTGATCTAACCATATATTTTGTAGGACAAATATTTTTTTTTTTCAATAATGTTAATAATTTTCTTAAGATTTAATGAAAAACCCATAAATAATAATGAATTTTTGAGAATCGTCAAATTGATATATTATATCCCTGATACTTCTGTTAGCTACCACAATCAAAAATTGTTGTAAGAGAAAAACATTGGTCGTCTCATCAAAATAAAGTTACTCACAGAAAATTAGCTTGATAGTAATAACTTGTAAAAATGGGCCTGGACTCCTGGACTATCATGGTAACAAAATATAAATATTTTCCCAAGTTTATAAATTTTAATCTTGAATTCGCCCTCGTGGCTTGGTGTAGAGGTTAGCGTGCTAACCTCGTAAACCAAACGTCGCGGGTTCGGACCCCAGGCATATAGGATACCATTTGGATACCAAATGGCTTAAATAAGAATGCCTGGACCCCCAATATATGTATATTAATCAATAACGGATATCGTAAATGTCTTATATGGCCCGAGTTGCTGAAAAGACAGTGTGAATGTGTTTGTGAATGTGAGTGTGAATGAGAAAAAAGTGTGTGTTTAAAAAAAAAAATTTTGAATTCAAATGTACCGCACTGTCGGAAACTAAATATATCTCGACACGAAGAAATCTGGTGTGACAAGCACAGTACACAACCTTTGATTACAGAAGGTAAGAGAAAGTTGTGTGCTGTGCGACCTTCCCACCAGATTTTTCACTTTCTCTTACCCTAAGTATGAAATGTATAAACAGAGGCGTACCGAGGCAGTTGGGGGCCTGGGGCGGCACTAGAAGAGGGGGCCTTATATTGAATTTTTTTTTTTTTTTTTGGGGGTGGTCATCTCAAAGGGGCCCTGAGGGCCTCTCAAAGGGAAATTTTTATTAAATTTTGTTTTTACTTGAGCCCTGAGGGCCCCGGGGCCTCTCAAAGGGAAATGTTAATTAAATTTTGTTTTTACATGGGCCCTGAGGGCCTCTCAAAGGGAAATTTTTATTAAATTTTGTTTTTACTTGAGCCCTGAGGGCCCCGGGGCCTCTCAAAGGGAAATGTTAATTAAATTTTGTTTTTACATGGGCCCTGAGGGCCTCTCAAAGGGAAATTTTAATTAAATTTTGTTTTTACTTGGGCCCTGAGGGCCTCTCAAAGGGAAATTTTTATTAAAAGTTGTTTTTTTTTTATCTAAATTTTCCCATTTTTACTTGAGCCCCAAGGGCCCCGGGGCCTCTCAAAGAGAAATTTTCATTAAATTTTGTTTTTACTTGAGCCCTGAGGGCCCCGGGGCCTCTCAAAGGGAAATTTTCATTAAATTTTGTTTTTACTTGGGCCCTGAGGGCCTCTCAAAGGGAAATTTTCATTAAATTTTGTTTTTTTTTTTTTATCTAAATTTTCCCATTTTTACTTGAGCCCCACGGGCCCCGGGGCCTCTCAAAGAGAAATTTTCATTTAATTTTGTTTTTACTTGAGCCCTGAGGGCCCCGGGGCCTCTCAAAGGGAAATTTTATTTAAATTTTGTTTTTTTTTTTATCTAAATTTTCCCATTTTTACTTGAGCCCCACGGGCCCCGGGGCCTCTCAAAGAGAAATTTTCATTTAATTTTGTTTTTACTTGAGCCCTGAGGGCCCCGGGGCCTCTCAAAGGGAAATTTTCATTAAATTTTGTTTTTTTTTTTTATCTAAATTTTCCCATTTTTACTTGAGCCCCACGGGCCCCGGGGCCTCTCAAAGAGAAATTTTCATTTAATTTTGTTTTTACTTGAGCCCTGAGGGCCCCGGGGCCTCTCAAAGGGGAATTTTATTTAAATTTTGTTTTTTTTTTATCTAAATTTTCCCATTTTTACTTGAGCCCCAAGGGCCCCGGGGCCTCTCAAAGAGAAATTTTCATTTAATTTTGTTTTTACTTGGGCCCTGAGGGCCCCGGGGCCTCTCAAAGGGAAATTTTATTTAAATTTTGTTTTTTTTTTTTATCTAAATTTTCCCATTTTTACTTGAGCCCCACGGGCCCCGGGGCCTCTCAAAGGGAAATTTTATTTAAATTTTGTTTTTTTTTTTTATCTAAATTTTCCCATTTTTACTTGAGCCCTGAGGGCCCCGGGGCCTCTCAAAGGGAAATTTTATTTAAATTTTGTTTTTTTTTTTATCTAAATTTTCCCATTTTTACTTGAGCCCCACGGGCCCCGGGGCCTCTCAAAGGGAAATTTTATTTAAATTTTGTTTTTTTTTTTTATCTAAATTTTCCCATTTTTACTTGAGCCCTGAGGGCCCCGGGGCCTCTCAAAGGGAAATTTTATTTAAATTTTGTTTTTTTTTTTATCTAAATTTTCCCATTTTTACTTGAGCCCTGAGGGCCCCGGGGCCTCTCAAAGGGAAATTTTATTTAAATTTTGTTTTTTTTTTTTATCTAAATTTTCCCATTTTTACTTGAGCCCCAAGGGCCCCGGGGCCTCTCAAAGAGAAATTTTCATTTAATTTTGTTTTTACTTGGGCCCTGAGGGCCTCTCAAAGGAAAATTTTCATTAAATTTTGTTTTTACTTGGGCCCTGAGGGCCTCTCAAAGGGAAATTTTCATTAAATTTTGATTTTACTTGAGCCCTGAGGGCCCCGGGGCCTCTCGAAGAGAAATTTTCATTAAATTTTTTTTTTTTATAAATATATGGGGGCCTATGCCGGCTCGGGGCCTGGGGCGGACCGCCCCCTCGCCCCCCCCTCGGTACGCCACTGTGTATAAAGAGAAAGTATTGCGATCAATTAATTTTAAACTGGTAACCGTTGGCTCTAGTTGAAACATTATGCTTTAATAGGAGAATTAAATTCACAAGGTTTTCTGTTTCAATAATATATAGGAAAACCTAATTTGATATTAACACTTTATATGTATTTCGACACCATATGTGTCATCTTCAGGATGTAATTCGCTTCTGAAGATAACACATATGGTGTCGAAATACGTATAAAGTGTTAATATTAAATTAATATATTATTGAAACAGAAAACCTTGTGAATTTAATTCTCCTTTTATTGCGATCAAGTCAAAAATTCGATGTCGAGATTTTAAAAAAAATTTTCTAATTCTTCAACAAAATAAAACAGAAAAAAATTTACAAAATTTGCAATAAAAATGAAATTCCGGTTAAGGTGCGCGTCTCGGGGTGCTAATTTTGGGACTTTCCAGCGGCCACAATTTTGAAGCTATCGACCTCAAATTTTTTTTAAATTAAATCTATTTAAAATATCTACAACTTATAGAAGCCCTTTTTTTGATTTTCAAAAAAAAAAAATTTTTTTAGTTTAATCGCATTAAATAAAAGATATTTAAAAAAAAGGAGCTCTATAAGTTGTAGATAATTAAATTAGTAATCATTGTGTTAAAGAATAATTAATTTTTTGCCTTTAATTAATTAGCTGGAAAGTCTAGAATGAAATGGATCAAGATTTATTTATTTTATTTTATTTATTTTTTCTTTTGTTTTGTATTGTTTTGTTTTGTTGTATTTGTTATTGTATTTAAATTTGTATTGTGTTTGTTGGACCTAGCCACCGAGGACTGGTGCCTCTAAGCGGGTCGTAATAAATTTATTTATTTATTTATTTATTTATAAGTTGCGTGTATTCTAATGGGGGAACACTAACACCATCTGGTGCCGCCTCGAGTCAATCGTGTTTTAACGGTTTTCCGAGAGAGAAAAGATCTTTTTTTATTAAATGGGTGCATAAGGTCTGAATACCTATAATGACCAGTGGTCACATGCAGCCAGGAAAAAAGAGAAGCATAAAAGGGGAACTCAACTGCGGGAACGCCAGGGTTGTCATCTGTTTCAACCAGGGGCGAAGGAACGAATTTGAATCAGGGGGGGCAAAAAATTTTTTTTTTGAAAATTAAAATAATTTAATATGTTCAAATAGTATAAAACAAAAACAAATCTACTATAAAACTTTAAAAATTTTAAATAAAATCACAATTTTAATAAAATTAAAATTTTAAAAAATTTGCCAGTGATTTTATCAAAAATTTTTGGAAAAAATTTGAAAAAAATATGGGGATTGACTTCCCCGAGACTTTCTCGTATATTCTTTTGGAATTACGTCTGGGTGTGTGTGTAAACACGATTGCTTAAAAACCAAAGCAGCTGGATCGATGAAATTTGGTATATACTCCTTACACTAAAATTGTAGATTTCTATCAACTTTTGGAGTAAATACGTCACTTGAAAGTAGTACTTTACTTAAAAAGTTTTTTCAAAAATTTTGAAATTTTCAATTTTTTTTGTTATATTATGATAAAATACTCTATTTTAAAAAGTTTTTATTCTTTGACATTTTTCGAAAACTGAATAGTTTTTGAAATAATCAAAGAAGAAATAGAAAATTTTCGTTAATTTTGATAAAAAAATCAAAACAAAATCATACAGGTGTCATTAAAAAAAGGGCAAATATAAACAAATTCATTTGTTTCACAAATTCATTTGTTTATATTTACCCTTTTTTCAATGACACCTGTATGATTTTGTTTTGATTTTTTTATCAAAATTAACGAAAATTTTCTATTTCTTCTTTGATTATTTCAAAAACTATTCAGTTTTCGAAAAAATGTCAAAGAATAAAAACTTTTTAAAATAGCGTATTTTATCATAATATAACAAAAAAATTGAAAATTTCAAAATTTTTGAAAAACTTTTAAGTAAAGTACTACTTTCAAGTGACGTATTTACTCCAAAAGTTGATAGAAATCTACAATTTTAGTGTAAGGAGCATATACCACTTTTCATCGATCTAGCTGCTTTGGTTTTTAAGCAGTCGTGTTTCACACACACACACACACACACACACACACACAGACATAATGCCAAAAATGGTTTTTTTTGGACTCAGGGAGGTCTAAAACGTGGAGAAACATCAAAATCTCGAAGTCGAATTTTTTTTACGATTACATAACTTTCTATACGAGAAAGTAAAAAATGAATTTCTTACTCTTTTAATTTTTTAATTTAGAAGATTTTATTTTTCAAAAGTAAAAATATATCATTTTTAAAAATAAATGAAATAAAAGAAGAAATTTTGCCCCCCTCTGCCCCCCTGTAGGATGCCAGGAGGGGGCAATGTACCCTTGCCCCCCCCCCAGTTCCGGCGCCTATGGTTTCAACCCTCTTATTAAATGATGTCCTCAAATAAGGACTTCACATTAAATTAGTACTATTTCTTTTGCTTCAGACATTTGTTTCAGTAACTGGCTGATTTACCTAAAGAACACTGGGAAGTGTTCTCGCTTTATTCCCCAGGGGAAGAGATCATTTGGAAGTTGTATAAATATATGGATTTATTTCCTTCAGCTCAGGATTACAAGCTAAGATGTTTTATCTATTATAGTCTAATTGGCTCTAAGACAATTTGGGAATACAGTGGCTGTTAGAAAACAATTCTGTAACAATCTCCTCAAAGAATATAATTAAACTTCAGATGTAATTGTATTAATAAACCGTCTAAATGAAATGACATTGTTTCACAAGAGATCACACGCATTCACACAGTCTTTTCGGCAACTCAGGCCATAGAAGACTTTTTACGATATCCGTTATTGATAAATATACATATATGGGGTCCAGGCATTCTTATTTAAGCCATTTGGTATCCAAATGGCTTAAATAAAATCATCGGACTGCCTGGGGTCCGAACCCGCGACGTTTGGTATATGAGGTTAGCACGCTAACCTCTACGCCATGCCCGAGGGCTTCACAAGAGATAGAATGATATGAGTAAACTGCCACTTTATGAATATACATTTCTACCAAAAATTGTGAAATTTATATCTGAGGCTTAAATATGAAGGAGTTTCCTCTCTCTGTCAACAAACTGACAGGTGGACAGACGGATATCATGTTCAAAACAGTCGGTTTGAGATACACTCAAATCTAATTCATGCTTATCTAAAAGTTCAAATTGATATGAAAATAATAATCTTTTTGAACGGAGAGGGAAAATATTTTCATTTAAAAAACATATAACCAAGTATTTATTAATTTAAATAAGCGAAAAATGTAGGTACCGCCGGGAGTTGCACCACGGATCTTGTCGATTTACGCTCAACATGCCCTACTGTTGGACCACAGTACGCACTCGCTTATTTAAATTATGATAGATCGCTGATTTCTGATGGTGCAACTCCCGGCGGTACCTATATTTTTCGCTTATTTAAATTAATAAATACTTGGTTATATGTTTTTCATAATTACCTCATGGACCAACACATGATATATATAATTCTTTATTTTCATTTAAGTAAATTCTTTCCTTTATGTAGTGAAAATGAGGAGAGAAAAATAAATGGAGGGAGGGGAGCGGTGTTAACCAACGAAACAATTAGAAAAAAATCTGGTGTGACTGGCGCACAGCACACAACTTTCTCTTACCTTCGGTAATCGAAAGTTGTAATTACTGTGCTTGTCACACCAGATTTTTTGTGTCGACATATATTTAGTTCCCGACAGTACGGAACATATGAATTCAGATATAAAATTTATAAGTATGGGAAAATATTTATATTTTGTTACCATAGCAGACCATTTCTCCTATCTTCCCTATGAAATACAAGAGTAAAGTGGTCTTCAGAAGATTTCAATTGCAAAATGAGAATATACACTTTAAAGAGCATCTAAAAATAATTGATTTTTGAATTTAAAAAAAAAATCGTTGGAGCAAATTTTGAGAAAATCGGAAAAAACTGAAAAAGTACATCAGTAAAGTACTAGTATCCTCGGTTGGCCGATTTTGATTAAAAGCTTATTTTTCCGGTCCCGGGGGTGTTTAACTTAAATATAAAAAAAAAAAATTTCAGCCTCATAGCTCAATTCCTTCATGCTTAAAATTTGGAGACACACCCACCCCTCCCCAGACAGACCATGTCACGAAAACCACATTTTTGGATTCAGGGGACTCTCAAAACGTGAAGATCCATCAAAATCTCGACATCGAATTTTTGACATGAATCCAATACTTTCTCTCTCTATATATATATTACATTATATATATACTATAGGTAAGAGAAAGTAAAAATTCCAAATATTCCTGTGGATAGGAAACCAACAAGTCTCAGAAAATTGAAATTCTATTAAGGATATCTTTATGTGACATTTAATAAGTTTCCTTTAAATAATATTAATTATTTATTATTAAAGTATGTTTGAAAAAATATCTAATTTCCCAATTGAATAATATATAGGATAAAAAAATATCTATTTTTTCAGCAGAAATTGAGCAAATATTTCATAAAAATATTTTCATAAAATCATATTTTTTGCAATCAATATTAAACGAGATATTTATCCGTGTGGAAAAATTGTTGAGAAAGTCCAGTGTTTATTTGGAGCTCGAATCGGGCTTTGCCTGGGCTTCCCAATTAGATCAGACCAGGGGGACTCTATTAACCCTCTTTATTATTTAGGCCCTGATCAGATCAACATAATTTTTCTAAACGAGTAAGTAAGTAAAAACTTTACAAATCACATTAAAAGTAAGTAGGCCTATAAATTGAAGTTTTCAAATTTTCTGTCCATATTAATTCAAGTAAAAAATTTCTCAAATTTGCTTCGTG
>JAKCPI010020708.1:0-34486 GCA_023213315.1 Euborellia annulipes
TACGTATATCTTACATTTTCCAAGATTAAAAAAAAGTTTGTCTGTCTGTGTATATATATAAAAAATAGAATATTGATATTTATTGTAAATCAAAGGTGACATTTTGTTTTCTTAAACGCACTTTTTTGCTTTTTTTTTTTCTTTTCTATTTTAGTTCAAATTTCTTTTCAACTGTATATATGTAGGCTCTAGATCAAATAATTTATAAATAAATAAATAAATAGTTTATTAGTTTATTTCCCTACTATTTAGGCTGTAATTTTTTTTTTTTTTATTAATTATAGCCTACTAACTGCGTTAGTTCTGTTTTTCTATATTCTTGTATGTATTTTTGAGCTCTGGCCCCCAATTTGAGTCGAAGGTCAGCGCAGTGTTAAAGCCCTCAAAGCATTCTTCCAGCGGATGGAAAAGCCGCTCGGAAAAAGTCGATTTTCGATTCTCGGAATCGATTAATCATTTCTGAAAATCGACTTTTCGACTTTTAAGTCGACTTTTCAAAAACTCTCTAACTTATGCTTAGGAGATACTCAGTAAATATATTTATCTATTTTTATAATATAAGATTTATTAAGTATTTAAACATTTTATTAAATACAACACACACAAATATTGTTTTCAATATTTTTATAGGAGGTCGAAAGATTCAATTTGGTCTTTATTAGAGTGCAGGGTCGGATTTAAGAATATGCCGTCTATAGGCTAAGTCGATTTGCCGCTTCCTCTATAGTCAGGGGTACCATAATTAGTTGAGGCCAGATCCGGACAGACGACTTCGGGAGGTATGGAAAAAGGCACTGAAATCTGCTATCTTGAGACGAGAAAAATATTATCAAGCCACGTTTTCTGTGTTTATCCGGACATTTCTCAGATCCGGAGACGTGTTCCAAATCCGGACTGTCCGGACGAAATCAGGACCCTGGCTATAATTCATATTTGCTTAACACATTTGTCTTATAAAATTGAAGAGAAAAAAACAAGAAGAAAATTCTGCCAAAGAAGCTTTATTGAGATAAGCCCATGGACCATCATCAGATTTTTTTTAAGGAAAGGCTATGATGATGGTCCGAACCTAAGACCGAAACGTTGGCTATGGGCTGATCTCAATACAGCATTTTCTTCTTGTTTTTTGCTCTCTTCGACATCTACTCTACAGCCATACATACACTGTTACATTATACAATATTCTTACATTATACAGTATTCTTAAATTCGTACAGGAAATATTATTAAGGTCAGAAATACTTCAATTATCCACCTGCCGCCCCTGAATTTGTTGCCGCTTGCCGCTCTAGGCTGCAGCCTTTTTAGCCTATTTAGAAATACATCCCTGTTAGCGTGTACAGGGCCATTACTAGGTAAGGGCACGTGCCCAGGGCCCAGACGGCAAGAAAGGTGAAAAAATTCGCATTATATTTGTTAACTAGTTAGAGCCTTGTTTGAAAAGGATGGAATTTTTTCAATCAATGCTCAAATAGACTGTTCATTAGCCAGTCAATATATCGTTTAAGATAGCAAGTTTGCGAGATATGTTTGTTCTTAATTAAAGATTAAGTAGTCCACCCGCCGCAAAAGCGTGGAGGTCCAGGGGGTGCAATTTTGCCCAATCTGAAGCACAAACATATTATATCTCGCAAAATTGCTATCTTTGAATATTTATACCTGGCCAACTTATTCCTTTTTTCTGTTTATAAAAATACATAAGAACGAAGTTAGAAAAACAGACCCGTGTATTTGATGCTATTTTTGTATCTAGGCTATATACCGATTATTTGTTATTAAATCCAAATATGTATGCAACTCATTGTAATTATTATAATTTTTTTTTTTAATAAATAATTTAAAACTATCCTTTCATTTTATAATTTCTCATAGTAAAAGTTGAGACGTGGACGTTCTTTCTGTGTATGGACTGATACCGTTGACAGGGAGTGAGGAGGTCCCTTTTTTTTAGATTTTGCAAATATCTCCGAATCAGTTGGGGTTAGCTATAAAATACCTTTGTACTAAAACAAAATATATGCAATCTCCTATAAAATTGTTGAGTTTTTTCCTAGTGTCAATAGTTTTGTCGAAAATGGCCTAAGAGAAACAAGGAGGTAGAGGCTAGTCAGGGGCAGGCTCCAAACCAGAGATCATACAATCAAGATTGGACAGCTCCAGGTTAAAAATTGTTTATAAGTTTAAGGCCATCTATACGTTTGTCATGGAACTAAAAGTAAGCAGGGAAAAAATAACTTGCTCCCAAGAGAGATTTGAACTCGAGCAATTTACATGTTTTGATACTGATTACTTAACTCGCTCGTACAATTTGCTCTTTGAAATTTCAAGCCTTTTTTTAGATACTTGAATGGCACGTAGTGCTAAAGGTCATTTATAAATTGTAAACAATTTATAATTAAAAAGTAATTTATTTGTTTATGAAAGTTAATTTCATTTATATCCAGATTTTTAAGCCACTTAAGGTGCGCGTCTCGAAAAGTCGTTAGAAAGCTTTTGACTACCGAGTTCCTCTAGGCGGCAAGAGATGGCGTTAGTGTTCCCCATAGGAAAACAAGGGACAAATTGCATTTCATTCTAGACTTTCCAGCTAATTAATTAAAGGCAAAAAATTAATTATTTTTTAACACAATGATTACTAATTTAATTATTTACAACTTATAGAGCTCCTTTTTTTAAAATATCTTTTATTTAATGCGATTAATCTAAAAAAAAAAAAAATTTTTTTTTTCGAAAATCAAAAAAAGGGCTTCTATAAGTTGTAGATATTTTAAATAGCTTTAATTTAAAAAAAATTTGAGGTCGATAGCTTCTAAATTGTGGCCGCTGGAAAGTCCCAAAATTAGCACCCCGAGACGCGCACCTTAATGCATTTCTTATTAAACTCATGAAAAAAATGTTATTTTGTTGGCGAATGGAACGAACTCTTCAGGATAAATTTTGAACTAGCCTAGTATTGCCATCTAGCCAAGTGGCATATAACTAAAAGAAAACTGATAAACATTCTACCCATAGAGCTGTCCCCCCCCCATCTCCAAACGTAGTTATTAAAATGTTGCTTTTTGGAAGTCAATCTAAAGCTTCAGTTTTGTAAACTTTACAAGGCGTGCCCTATAAATAGAGAGCGGGAAAAAAAGTCTCGACTTTTGTCAATTTTTTCCAGATTTTCTTAGATTCATCTTCATTGATCTCACAAAAAGAAACGTTTTTTAAGATTTTCTAAAACGACTTTTGCGACTTTTTTGTCCCCTCTCAGAGACTTTTTTTTTGGAAAAATCTGGTGTGGGCAGGGCCGGATCTAGGGGGGGGGGGGCAGTGGGTGCACGTGCCCCGGGCGGCGGCAGATATCAGGGGGGGGCGGCAATCCAAGAAAGATAAAAATTTTTGGTTACGCAGGTGGCAAAAATTTAGCGTCTCAAAAAAAAAAAAAAAAAAAAAAAAAAAGGGAAAAAAATTTTGGTTCAGCGCAAGAGGAAATGTTCTGCGGGCGGCAAAAATTTAGCGTCTCTAAAAAAAAAGGAAAGATATTTTTTCGGGCCGGAAAAAATTTTGGTTCCGCGGGCGGCACACGAAAAAATTTTGGTTCTGCGGGCAAAAACTTTTGCGTCTCTAAAAAAAAAGGAAAAATATTTTTTCGGACGGTAACATTTGGTTCCGCGAAAAAAAAAAAAAAAAAAATTCGCAGAAAAATTTTTGAGATCAAGGCAAATTAAATTTTGCCCCCCCCCCTATAAAATTTCCTAGTTCCGGCCCTGGGTGTGTAACTAGTCACACCAGATTTTTTATGACCACATATTTTTTTTTCTTTTTACTTTTCTGGGTTGAAGGAACCAGAAAGCGGATAGTGAGGCTAGCACAGTGGCGGATTAATGCAATTTTTGTCGGGGGGTAGGGCTGGACGGTAAACCGGTTTACCGGTAAAAACCGGTAAAATTTTTTTACCGAAAACACGGTAACGAACCTCTAATTCGGTAAAAACCGTTTTTTTTTCGAAAATCGGTAAAAACCTATTTTTTCGGACGGGAAAAAATTTTGGTTCCGCGAAAAAAAATGTTCCGCGGCGGCAAACTTTGGTTCCGCGGGCGGTAAAAAATTTTTACCGACTTTCGAGAAAAACCGGTTTTTTTTCATTATCGAGGTCGGTAATGAAAATCCATTACCGTCCAGCCCTATCGGGGGGGGGGGGGGCGGTTTTTTTTTATTTATTATTTAAGGACTTTGTGGGCATCTATGGCCATTTAGACCCCTTTCCTATTTATTTAAATTGATTGGTAACAAATTCAATTGAAATTAAAGAGCGGAAATCATAATTTCTTTAGATTACTAGTTTTTATAACGTGTTGAATTTCTTCTCGGGGGGGGGGGGGGCGATCGCCCCCTCCCCCCTTCTAATTTGCCCATGGGCTAGCAATTAATTAAAAGCTTTCTAAATATCTTGATTGAATTTTCCATTAAATGACAACTAGACGACCACCTCTCTCTCTTTTCTACCCTTCCCCTCCCCGCTCTCAGTCGTCGCCGCCAACTCAGTGAGCGCCTGCCATCTGGACTTCCAGCGTGGCATTTGATGCCAATTGGATGCCTGTCGACCGGGCCTTTTGAGAATTTTCAAACCTTGCTGATGTCATAGACCAACAAAGTGGATTCCGCAATGGGTCGTGGGGTGTGTGGACAATTTTAAGCATGAAGGAAATGAGCTACGAAGTTGAAATTTTAGTAGTGAGGATATCCAGGCAGCCAAAAGCAATAAAGAAAATTATATTTATCTTTATTTCATACATAATTATCGACGTTTCGGCCGATATTCCGGCCTTCAACAGGACCTTAAAAATTATAAAATACACAACAAGATTACAATTATAGTACATCACTGCTACATTAGGGTGGCTCTTAGCTACTACTGGGGAAAAATTTTTTTGAGATTTTTTATGACGCTACCCCCTAGTTTGATGCCATTGCCAAAAAAAATAACCTGTGTAAAATTTCAGCTCAATCGGATAAGGGGAAAGGGTGCCCCAAGAGCCCTTAAGATCGAAAAAAAATCAGAAAATATTCATTTTATTTATTTATCTTGTTAAATATAAATTATATACAAAAAAGTGTTATATAAAAGTTGTAGATCTATAAAAAATACACATAATAACATCTATCAGTTTTTTATGTACGGCTAACGGTTTCAGAGAAAACCGCGAAAATCCATTTTTACTTTCTCTTACCTATACATGTAATATATATAGAGAGAAAATATTTGGTTTCATGTAATAAATATCGATGTCGAGATTTTGATGGATATACACGTTTTGAGATCCCCTGAGTCCAAAAAAAATGGTTTATGCAACATGGTCTGTCTCGGTGGGGGGGGGTGGGGGTGAGGGTGGGGGTGAGGGTGGGGGTGAGGGTGGGGGTGTTTTGTGAACAAAATATCTCATGAACGAAAAGAGCTAGGGGGTTGAAATTTTATATTTAATTAAAGTACCCCCTGGACGTCACACGAAGCTTTAGAACAAAATCGACCAAGAAGTACTAGTACTTTACTGATGTACTTTTTCAGTTTTTTATTTTCGATTTTCTCAAAATTCGTTCTAACGATTTTTTGATTAAAATTCATAAATCAATTATTTTTTAGATGAACTTTGAAATATATATTCTCATTTTGCCCTTGAAATATTTTGAAGCACACATTACTGTTGTACTTCATAGAAAGATAGGATCAATGGTTCTCATGATAAAAAAATTATTTGAAAGTTGTGTTCTGTGCTTATCACACCAGATTTTTCGTGTCAACATATATTTAGTGTCCAAAAGTATGGTACATGTGAATTTTAAAATGTAAAATTTATAAATATAGAAAAATATTTATATTTTGTTATCATGAGAATCATTGATCCTATCTTTCTATGAAGTACAAGAGTAATGTGTGCTTTAAAATATTTCAAGGGCGAAATGAGAATATATATTTCAAAGATCATCTAAAAAATAATTGATTTATGAATTTTAATCAAAATCGTTAAAACGAATTTTGAGAAAATCGAAAATAAAAAAAACTGAAAAAGTACATCAGTAAAGTACTAGTACTTCTTGGTCGATTTTGTTCTAAAGCTTCGTGTGACGTGCCAGGGGGTACTTTAATTAAATATAAAATTTCAACCTCCTAGCTCTTTTCGTTCATGAGATATTTTGTTCACAAAACACCCCCACCCTCACCCCCACCCTCACCCCCACCCTCACCCCCACCCCCACCCCCACCGAGACAGACCATGTTGCATAAACCATTTTTTTTGGACTCAGGGGATCTCAAAACGTGTACCATATATCCATCAAAATCTCGACATCAAATTTATTACATGAAACCAAATATTTTCTCTCTCTATATATATTACATGTATAGGTAAGAGAAAGTAAAAATGGATTTTCGCGGTTTTCTCTGAAACCGTTAGCCGTACATAAAAAACTGATAGATGTTATTATGTGCATTTTTTATAGCTCTACAACTTTTATATAACCCTTTTTTGTATATAATTTATATTTAACAAGATAAATAAATAAAATGAATATTTTCTGATTTTTTTTCGATCTTAAGGGCTCTTGGGGCACCCTTTCCCCTTATCCGATTGAGCTGAAATTTTACACAGGTTATTTTTTTGACAATGGCACCAAACTAGGGGTAGCGCGAATAAATTTCCAACTTCAAAAAATAAGAGCCACCCTACTGCTACATTCATAGGCGTAGCCACGGGGGGGGGGGGGATTTGGGGGGTTCAAACCTCCCCATTGGATCCAAGCCATGACTAGATATTTAAGCTCTATAATACAAACAATACTTTCCAAGGGCGGATACAAGGGGGGTAAAGGGGGTAATTACCCCCCCCGAGATTCGAAAAAATACCTTTTTTCGCAAAAAATTTATTTTTAATGTAAAATTTTTAAAATTAATACTTAAAAATTTGATGTGTATTTATATTCTGGCAAACAAGTACAGAATGCGCTTTTAAATTACCGAAATTAAAAAAAAATAGTGTGCTGTGCGACGAGTCACACCAGATTACCCCCCCCCCGAGAAACACCTCTGGATCCGCCCTTGATACTTTCTCTCTATATATATATTTCATATATAGGGTAAGAGAAAGTAAAAAAATATAATAATATAATTTTCTCTAGTTAAAAAAAAAAATAAAATAAAATAATTTTATTAAATAGAAAAAAATTGATTTTTGTCTTGCTTTATAAAAAATTAAAGCCTGCTAAAATTGATTAAATCCCTCAAATGAAAAATAATAAAAATTAATATATAAATAAATTTTTTATATTTTTTTTATTTAAAGAGATCTGACAACTTGTGAGATAGAACTCGGATCAAGAGAAACAAAACAGGCAGAAACTCAGCAATTATAGGGATGTATATAAAATTCTTTAAGATGTGATGGTTGCATTTTTTATTGCCTGAAACGAGATGAATGAAAAATTGGGACACTTAATTAAGAAAGGGCGGGCCCGAGCCAATCCGAAGGGGGTCCAGGAGGGCGGATTGGCTAGTCATATATTTCATTAGACGCCTTATACTGCCCTATTAGTCGGGGGGGGGGAGATCATCCTGAACCCCCCCATCGAAAATTTCTGGCTACGCCTATGGCTACATTTCTGTCTTTTTTTCCATTACAATATATCTAAATGGCTTGGTAGGCAAATAAGATGTGATGACAATGTTAAATTTTTTTTTTTTCCATTATTTTTAACGAGAGAGAAGAGAGAATAGTGTGGTGATGACTTACAAATGCTGTTTGCCTCGAGCTTGAAATTTCATATTTAAATTAGGCACCCTACTGAGATTTTAAACAAAATTCGCCAGAGAGTAGTACTAGTACTTTACAGATGTACTTTTTCAGATTTTTGCATGCTCTTTCAAATGTATATTCTCATTGCTATCAAAATCTTTTGAAGCACACTTCACTCTTGTACTTCATAAGAAAGATAGGAGAAATGGTTGCCAAGGTAACAGAATATACCGGTAAATATCTTGAATTCTAAAATACCGGCGGAAACTAAATAACGTATATGTCAACACGAAAAAATCTGGTGAGACCATCACACACCATCCTTTAATTTGTGAAAAAAATATCGTGTGACTTGTCGCACCAGATTTTTTTATGTTGACATATATTTAGTTCCCAACAGTACTGTACATTCGATTTTCAAGATGTAAAATTAATAAGTATGCGAAAATATTTATATTTTGTTACCATTGCAACCATTTCTCCTATCTTTCCTATGAAGTACAAGAGTAAAGTGGTCTTCAGAAGATTTCAATTGCAAAATGAGAATATACATTTTAAAGAGCATCTAAAAAATAATTGATTTTTGAATTTTAAAAAAAATCGTTGGAGCAAATTTTGAGAAAATCGAAAAAAACTGAAAAAGTGAATCAGTAAAGTGCTAGTACTTTTTGGTCGATTTTGTTCAAAAGCTTCGTGTCACGTCCCATGGGGGTGCCTAACTTAAATATAAAATTTCAACTTCCTAGCTCTTTTCGTTATTGAGATATTTTGTTTACAGACAGACCATGTCGCGAATACCACTTTTTTGGATTCAGGGGACCTCAAAACGTGTATATCCATCAAAATCTCGACAGCGAACTTTTGACATGAATCCAATACTTTCTCTCTTTATATATTAACATATATAGAGGTAAGAGAAAGCAGTGGCGGCTCGTGAGTTTAATGCCCGGGGGCGCACCCCAAGAGAACACTAAACCATACACACTAAATCACACTACATACCAATCACACATTCGTTAAACACTTAGAATGCGGTTAAAAAGTTAAGGAACGCCGGCGCGCTGTGCGGCGACTAGCTGATGCTTCGCTCTGCGCATGCTCGGACGGCGCACATAGGGGTATTTGACGTAAAAACCCGATCAAAATAGAAAAACTCAAAGTTTACATAATGCTACCCAAAATGGATGTTTCTTCATCTACTATAACCGGCTTATTGGAATCCAGCCCCTCCGGACCCTTCTGGTTCGGCTATCTGGTCACAATGTCAGTCGGAAGTCAGTCATTGTTTTAACTGCTTGCCTTGGTTTTAGGCGCTCTCATTTTCGTTACTCAGTTTTTTGTGCAAAATGTCTTCATGCGGCGGTCAACAGAAAAAAACGACTTGCATGTGGAAATTGAAGGTAAGCTCTCTATATTACAGTATATTTGATTAAGTTTGAACGTAATTATCACTGTTTTTTATAAATATCAAAAGTCGCTTTTTTTGAACATTTTTTTAAAGAAAATTTCAGACAAATTAGTGTTTTTGTTTATGTGTCGCGGCTTGTCGCCTCAAACTTTTTATATGGGCATAAAGTTTAGTCTTTTTAGGATGTAGAAACAAGAAAAACATTTCACCCCGACTCACCCCATATTTTTTTATTAGACTTTAAAGTGAACGAGGGAACAGAAATTCATTAAATCGATTTAGTATAATTTTAGTTTTCTTTTGTTATAGATCCTTTGGGAAGAGTTAAAAAATTACCAGAATGGAGTTCTATGATATTTTGAAAGAGTTATGAAGACATTTTGCACAAAAAACTGACTAACGAAAATGAGAGCGCCTAGAACCAAGACAAGCAGTTGACACAATGACTGGGTTCCGAGTGATGTTATGACCAGGTAGCCGAACCGGAAGGGTTGGGGGTGTAAAGGGGGTAATAACCCCCCTCCACGAGATTTGAAAAAAAAATACTTTTTTCGAAAAAAATTTTATTTTTAATGTAAAATTTTTAAAATTAATACTTAAAAATTTTATTTGTACGCGTATTTATATTCTTATATAAGGAAAATAATAAATAATTGGCCAGAATGCGCCTTTAAATTTTCCGAAATTAAGAAAAAATTGTGTTGTGCGACCAGTCACACCAGGTTACCCCCCCCCCCCCCCTCCCGAGAAACACCTCTGGATCCGTCCTTGATTCCAATAAACCGGTTATAGTAGATAAAGAAGCATCAATTTTGAGTTTTTCTATTTTGATCGGGTTTTTACTTCAAATACTCCTATGTGCGGCGTCCCAAAACTCCCATTCGGCTCAAGCTTACACGCGTCATAGCACCAGCAGCCCCCACCACAGCTCTCTCCGTATAACTGCATGTTGATGGATTGGGGCGTTCAGGACAGCGTCCGACGGCTATAAATACGCACTTTTCGCGCTATTTTTGCCTGTTTTTTCCCTATATATTCGATGTACGCGACTGATAAAACACTTTGGTTAGTTAGATGTATAATTATAATTGAATGGGTGTTTAATTATTTTTTACTTTTTTCAAATCTTTAGGAGGGGCGGCGTCCGAGAGTCCTTATGGGCGAGCCGCCACTGAGAGAAAGTAATATTTGTATTCTTGGATGGATTATTGTTATAGAAATTCACAAGAGAATAGAAATTGTTTTTGATAAAAGCTTTAAAAATGAGATTAGTTCATATTTCTGCCCATAGAGTGCTCTGACCGCATTTATCCTACGAATTCGAAGAGATTTCTTAATTTCTTAATTATTTAGAGAGTTTCCGAGAAATTTGGGAATACTAATCAAAGAAAGAATCTGTGTTTAATAAAGAATCCATATAAAGTGATTTGAAATAATCAAAGAGAAATTTCTAAATAACATTTAAACTTGAATGTCTGATTGTGAGAGAAATGAGAGTTATGTTCATTTATAAACCAGTACAAGACAAGCTTAGATTCAAGTATCATAATTTTACTCGTTCATCGCAATCCATCTACCTTCAAAGTAGACATGGGTCGTTACTCGATTTTGCTGTACCAGGTACCAGTTGTTACAGGTCACAGATTAATGATATACAGATGGGAAGGCTAGCCGTTTTGCTGGAAACAGCGCGACACTAGCGCACTCACGTCCAGTTTGTGCAAAAACTGAAAAACATGAAGTTAGTCCTGAATTAGTCTGATTTCTAAACTTGATAAGTTAACATATCTGCGATATCGACACTAGACATGGGTCGATACGCGATTTTGCTGTACCAGGTACTCGCTGTTACAGGTACTTGTTCGTACCCGATATTTTTACCAGATATTTTTGTACCCGATACAGATTTCACTCAGCAACGCTAACTTGACATAAATACAAATAACAGATTCGATACGTAGTAGTAGTAGTAATTTTCTTGGTCTCCAACCGTTGGTAATTTAGCCACAAATCTGATTTGATACTTAGATCATTGTGAAGCTATCAATAAGAACTTGCTTAACTTGAAAAAAGAATAAACATGAAACTATTAAAATATACTTTAGTAATATACAGGGTGTACTTTTATTTTAAAAATTGTATTTATAATTTAAAAAATAATTTTTCAAAGTCAAATAAATAAAGAGTACCCCAAATGAAATGTCATTTTACTAGAGACTAAATTAACATTTTTCAAAGTTTTATTTCCCCTGTATTTATAAATAATCTTGACTTGAAAAATCAAAAATCTGGTGTGACTGGCGCACAGCACACAACTTTCTCTTACCCTTCGGTAAGAGAAAGTTGTGCACTGTGCTGGTCACACCAGATTTTTTGTGTCGAGATATATTTAGTTTCCCATAGCACCTTAGTTTCAAACTTGCATTTTAAATGTTGATTGCTTGAAATAAACTATGGTTATTTTTCAAAATTTTAATCTCATATTTGGACATTTTATACACAATATAGAATCGTAAATAAATACAAAATTTCATAAGAATTGGAAAAAAAAAATTTTAAATGTGTAAAAAGTTCCAAAGGGGACCCCCTTTTGAATCGAAATTAACATACAAATCCCTATAGGAAATTAACATTGGCCAAATGCGAAGATAAGGTAGAAAATTTTAAAACGCGTAGAAAGAGAGAAGATAGTTTTGTGAGAGAGAGAATGTTTTCTCCGAAAAAAAATGGGCGTTTAAATATTAATTGATTTTTAATCTAATAAAAAGAAAAGAAAAAGATTTAAATTCGGTTACCATGGCAACCATTTATTTCTCCTATCTTTCCTATGAAGCACAAGAGTAAAGTGTGCTTCAAACAATTTTGAGGGCAAAACGAGAATATACATTTGAAAGAGCATCTAAAAAATAATTGATTTTTGAATTTTAATCAAAATCGTTAGAGCGAATTTTGAGAAAATCGAAAAAAACTGAAAAAGTACATCAGTAAAGTACTAGTACTTTTTGGCCGATTTTGATTAAAAGCTTATTTTGTCGGTCCCGGGGGGTGTTTAACTTAAATATAAAATTTCAGCCTCCTAGCTCAATTCCTTCATGCTTAAAATTGAACACACACACACACACACACAGACAGACAGACAGACCATGTCGCGAAAACCACTTTTTTGGATTCAGGGGACCTCAAAACGTGAAGATCCATCAAAATCTCGACATCGAATTTTTGACATGAAACCAATACTTTCTCTCTCTATATATTTCATATATAGGGTACGAGAAAGTAAAAACTCATAATTATTCATTACTAAAGAGTTTTCCAAACTGACTGAACTGACATTTTAATGTCTCTAAATTTAAAATGTTAATTTCTATACTGCACTAGAAAAATAATTAACAAATTTCTTTCGCTAGTAAAGATTTATTGAAGTTCATTATGTTTTTAAATTCACAGTTACTTGTATTTTTACTTTTTTAATTAATGTTTTTAAATAAAAAAATAGTTTCATAGTAAAAAAAAGATAACTTATTTATTAAAAAAAAATATATATTTTTTTCATTTCTCCTCTCTTTTTAAAGTAAAGAAAAGAGAAATAATATATTAGTAATAATTAGATTTGTATTTAATTATTATAGGGCCTAGTGAGAAAAGTAGAGTAAAAAATGTAAAAATGATTCGGAATGACGTTCAAAAAGAGCGCCAGAGCAATAGCGAAATTGCCCTGTCAGGAGAGAAGAGACGCGACGGGGCGTCGCGAGTTGAGGGTCGCAAGAGAGAAGGAATGAGAGAACAGCCGAAACGAAAACTGTATCGGGTAAAGAAAAGACGCTCTAAAGTAAAAAGCAAGTATTTGATCAATGCGCAAGCGCGAGAAACCCAGTACGAGTCTAGTGGAGTATGCCTGAGTAGCTGTTACTCAAATACCTGATATTTTTTGCTCGCACCCATTATGACTATCTGTTACTTTTTCATACCTGATACAAAATATCAGATTGATACAGTATCACCCATCTCTAGTATGAGTCACACCAGATGTGTTCAGGAAACGAATCAAATTAAAAGAATTTTTAACTTTATTAGATAAAATTGTGCTCTTGGAGGGGGAGGAGGGGAATGGGAGTAATGTACGCTTCTACCCCCCCCCCCCATTAAAATATAATTATATTTCAGACTATTTATCAATTAAACATTAATTTAAAAATATATATAACTTATATATACATTTATTTAAAATAAAAATAAAAATACAATTTCATATTCAGGTAGGGTATATATATTGTATTTTCTTGTTCAGAAATTCCTCCTCTGACTACGCTGTAAAAAAAAAAAATGAATTTTCAATGATTTTTCATATACTTCGGTGATTTAATATTAATATACCCATGATATGAAATAAAATTAATATAAAAGTTTATGAACAAATTACCAACTTTTAAACTTATCTTTTTCTTTGTGTGCCGCCAAATTTTGAAATCGTTAAAAGTGCACCGCGACAAGTTGAGAATCACTGGTCTAAACGTTCTCAAATAACTCGACTACCTCAAGGAATTTTTATTAATATTATTTTAAGGAAACCTGAAATTATTCTTTTAAAATTTATTTCACAAATCTAAATTTATTAAATTCTGGTTTGAAATTCGCGCTCTAAATTATTTAAATATTTATGAAGTATATTAAAATCATACTAATTAAATAATTTTTATAAAGTAATTCAACTAAATAGCTATAAAAATTAAAATTAAAATTAACAATTATTACCAAAATAATTAATTTTAAAATATACAAGAAATTTGTTAGGTTGGCAACAAATTCAACTTTCTCATTAATATTCATAAACAGTTTATG
The DNA here is from genome assembly GCA_023213315.1 of Euborellia annulipes. Classification (NCBI taxonomy): domain Eukaryota; kingdom Metazoa; phylum Arthropoda; class Insecta; order Dermaptera; family Anisolabididae; genus Euborellia; species Euborellia annulipes. Next base: position 14,017 of record JAKCPI010020708.1, read on the forward strand.
AAACAGAGTTCCTATACATGTATATGAAGTTTTCTTGAAAATTTTTAACAGTGTATTTGGGACAAAAGGATAAATTCCTCCATGAGGATCTTCAACAGAATCCAAGCAATTTCGTTATGATGGGACGGATTAAAGATGTTTTTATTTTTCTCTAAGCGTTCATTATTTCAGCAGGCTTGTCTCTATCTCCTTGATGTCAATCGATGTCTGGTCATTTCCTCCTCTCCAGAGGATGAAATGAAATAAAGAATACGGCCATCGACTTAACTAGGGGGTCCCGGGAGGGGGGGGGAGGCGCCCTCCCAGAAGGTCCCCCTCTAGAAATGTTGTGACAATATGGCCCCCCCCCCCCTAACACTAGATAGGCTCATGAATAGTGCCTGCGTTGATGTGAATTGAATGAAATTAGTGAATTTCTTGAGGATGAATGAATTAATTTCAAAAAAAAAAAGGAAATTGAAAAAATGAAATAATTTGCTAATATTAATGAAATCGCTCACCTCGTATTCTTTCTTCCCTTTAGCCATAATTCCTTTTCAAGTTGCTCCAATTTCCTCCATTAGAAATTAAAATCTCATCACTGATTTTGCGAATAAATGAATATTTCGTTTCTTACTTTCTTCTTCTAAATGCTTTATGAATAAAATTAAAACTTATTGATATTAAAACTTAATAATAAAAATATATATATCGAATTACTTACTTCTTGAGACTTTTTCTGCGATTCGCGTTGTTTATTTTAAAATGCAAAGAGTAGCCATAGAAAGCCAGAGTCCCTTGGATACGTCTCTGTCTGTTGGAAGGCGAACGATCCTGCTATATTAATATAAAAGACAAATGACGTCAAGAGTTATATAAAAAAAAAAACGTTAAATCCTTAGATATAACTAGAGCCCGGATTTTTATGCAGCAAAAACCGCTAAATATGCCATATAATATGCAGTAAAAGTATTAAAATATGCAGCCAAATATGCAATATATTTATGGCAAAAATACAGTGGCGGATCCAGAGGAGTTTCTCTGAGGGGGCTAATCTGGTGTGACTGGTCGCACAGCACACCTATTATCGGTAATTTAAAGGTAAATTCTGTAGTTGTTTACCAGAATTTATATACAAATCAAATTTTTAAGTATTAATTTTGAAAATTTTATATTAAAAACACAATTTTCTTCCAAAAAAAAAAATATTTTTCTCAAATCTCAGGGGGTAATTACCCCCTTTACCCCCCCCCCCCCCTTGTATCCGCCCTTGCAAAAATATTAATAATTAATAATAATTTATTCTCCTCTTAACAGATACAAGGAAAACATACATATTCATTGTATCAACTGCTTCCAGACCTTCATCACAGCGTTAGCCAATTTGTTGACAGGCCTGGAAAGCACTTACATAAGCACATACATTCAGATTTATATTACAAATAAGTCACAAAAGTGTACAGGTTTCTACTTATTACAATTTTAAATATATTTTAGACGCTCATATGAGATCAAATTGATGTCAATTAATTCATTAAATTTATATTTATTGAAATTTTCTTGAATTCTAGTTAAGGGGTTAGAATTATTTATCTTGTTTACATAGAATAAATCATTATTCCTACTTTGTCTATTACATTTGAATTTAATCTGTTCTAATAATGATGGACAATCGATTGTGTTATTAACAATTTTATGTAGGAATAATATATCATTTTTTATTGTTAGCTGTTCAAGTGGTCGAAGTCCAATTAATTTGCATATTAAAGGGAAATTATAAAATTTAAAAAATCTCAGGTATTTACAATAGACATGCCACACAAATTTTTTAATTATTTTTTCAAAATTGTTTATGTTTCTTTCACCAGCCCAAATCACGGAGCCATACATCATCCTACTTAATACTAGACTTCTAAATAAAGTGATGACACAATTTTTTTCTGCAAAACTCTCTTGAGACATTTTGAATCAGCCCCTGTAATCTGCTGCACGTGAGGCTGGTCATCTGAATATGATGTTTGAAGGAAAGTTTACAATCAAAATATATCCCAAGATCTTTTATCGAGTCGGTCTTGGTGATGCAGAGGGCGTTTAATTTGTAAGGGTACGTTAGTGATGATTTTCTCCTGGTGAACGAGACCATTTTGGTTTTTTCAATATTTATCGATAAACCATTCAAGGAGCACCAATTTTGGATTGAAACTATGTCATTCTGTATATGTATACAATCCTGTACATCTTTCACCAATTTGTAAATTTTTAGGTCATCTGCATATAATAATGCTCTGGACGATTTAATGGTATCATTTAGGTCATTTATATACCAGGGGTGTGCCTATGAAACCGCCTTTTACTTTGAAAAATCCTGGCGGCCAGTTTTGGTACTATACAGTCTAGTTATTGAGTTTGTTTGTTTGGTTTATGTCTGTTCTAAGTTTCGAACTCAAAAAAATTCCAATTTCATACTCCCAACATTTTTTTCACCACGTCAAACATGTCAACCTTTGTTCCTCAACAAAGTGATTTGCGGACGGCGTTGATTTTTTGCTATCATTTGAAAAAAACGGCCGCGGAATCTCATCGAATGCTTGTAGAAGCTTTTGGCGACTATGCTCTTGGTGAAACACAGTGCAAAGAATGGTTCAAAAAATTCAAGAGGGGAGATTTTGACATTAAGAACGAAGCACGTGGCCGACCGCCCAAAAAGTTTGATGACACCGATTTGCAAGAATTGTTGAATGAAGATTCAACTCAAACACAACAACAATTGGCAGAACAGTTAAACGTGACTCGGGAAACTATTTCCACGCCAAAGAAGACCAGAATATCAAAAAAGGCAGCACAAAGTCATCTTGTTGCACGACAACGCTCCGTCACACGCTGCAAAACGAACCAAAGAAACCATTGAAACGTTTGGGTGGGAAATTCTCACACATGCGGCTTATTCCCCAGACTTGGCCCCAACGGACTATCACTTGTTTTCATCTTTGGGTCACGCTTTGAGGGAGCAGCAGTTCACAGATTACGAAAATGTTGCCAAATGGCTCGATGAATGGTTTGCCTCGAAAGAAGACGAGTTTTTTTGGAGAGGGATTCATAAGCTCCCTGAAAGATGGGAGAATTGTATTGCTAACGAAGGAAATTACTTTGAATAAAATATCTTTTTTCACTTTTATAAAATATGTGTTTATGTGCGCACCTCTAAAGGTCGGATTCATAGGCACACCCCTGGTATATTAAAAAACATAGAGGCCCCAGGATACTACCCTGCGGCACCCCACTTTTGACCGAGTAGCCGCTATTAGAGAGTAAACCATTTACCCTTATTGTATTTTTCCTGCCGTTTAAGTAGTTTGCGAACCAGGAACATATTCTTTGGTCCACTCCGTATCCGAGCAGCTTATTAATGAAAAGAGAGTGATTGACACAGTCAAATGCTTTGGACAGATCGAAATAGATCGCGTCAACCTGTCCTCCCGCACCCAAGGCATCAGAAACAAAAGACGAAAAACAACTTAAGTTTGTGATGGTTGACCTGCCGGTTACGAACCCATGCTGATTCTCGTGAATTATTGTTTTAAAATGAGAGTTTAATCTCTCGTACATCACACCCTCAAAAATCTTCGCAAAGTTGTTGAGAATACTGATAGGTCTATAGTTGGAAACCTCAATTGTAGATCCTCCCTTATGCACAGGAACAACAAACGCCTGTTTCCATAGTTCAGGAAAAACTTGTTGTTTTAAGCTAATATTGAATATATACTCAAGAGGATACAACAAGCACTCGAGACAACCCTTAATAATAAAGACAGGGATCCCATCAGTGCCACACGAACGATTAGACTTTAGTTTCTTCGTCGAGTTCATTATAGCATTGGAATCTATTTTAAAGCAGGGGAGAGTGTTGGTGGAAAATACATGGTCCGATGTATCAAGCGCCAGGGTCCGACAGGGAACAGCATTCTTGAAATAGGAGGCGAATAATTCAGGCACATCTCCTTCTCCCACCAAACGCTTGGAGTCATCCATGAGGCAGATCCTAGAAAGGTTCCCATTAGTACTCTGATTAATATAATGCCAGAAATTTTTGGGTTCAGAAGCCAGACTATTCTCAATTCCCCTCATATAGGTGGACTTGCATGTTTTTAATTTCCTTTTTAACAGTTTTCTTATGCTGTTATATTCATCATAAAGTTCACGGGAGCGAGTTTTTTTCCACTTTTTATGGAGAAAATTCTTTTTCTCGTTCAAATGTATTAAAGATCGATTGAACCATTTGGGATATTTACTTTTACCCCCTAAGAGAAATCTAGGAATGTATTTTTCCATACAGTTAAGTATGTGTCCAGTAAAGTCACTCACAATGTGGTCTACATTTCTTTCGTCTAGTATTTTATCCCAGTCAGTATTTTGTAGTTCGAGATAAAGACTGTGATAGTCACCTAGCTTGTAATTAAAAGAGTTTTTAGCAGAAAATGATTTAGTATTGTGAGACTCAGTTTCCATATTAATAGTTAGTACAGGATGGTATTTGTCTGGGATCACCAGATTGTGTAAAGATTGCGATACATTTATTTTACTAGAGATATTGGTCAAACAAAGGTCAAGAAGATCTCCATATGAATTATAAATAAAATTAAGTTGTTCAAGGTTTAAGAAAGATTGAAGCGACACAAGTGAGACAGCTCTAGCCCTGACAGATGGGGTACAATTTGCGCAGGATAGTGTGGTCCAGTTAATTTTTGGGCAATTAAAATCACCCAATAAAATAATATTATAAGATGTGAAATCCAAGCTTGATTCAATTTTATTAAAATAACTATTTAAAATATTAAAATCCAAGTGAGGAGAAATATAAATGTTTCCTATTAAATAAGGCTTAGAGCCCTTGCCACCACTTAACTGAATCCACACTGAGTCAATTTCTTCAGTCTCAAGATCTTGCCTACGAATCGAACGAATGCGGCTCTCGACAGCAGTCAGCACTCCGCCGCCCCTGGAAGCGTAGGCCACCGGACGATCACTGCGGTAAACCGTGTAGTTTGATGGAAAAAGCAGACCGCTAGGATGACACTCGTTTAGCCAGCTCTCAGTAAGGCAATATATATCAACGTTAAGGGTTGATATTTGATTGTAGCACTCGTCCATCTTCGTACGCAGACCTCGGACATTCTGATACATAATTTCAAGCGTTGTTACATTCATCATCATCATTAGCAGAGGGTTGAACATTTTTAGTTTGTATATATTTTATATCTTCTTTCAATCTTCCGTAGAATACTGAGATCAAAACGCCCTCAGGCCATGATTCCGGGTCTGCAATAAGGTCATACTCATCCGTAGTAACCGAGACATGAAAAGAAGCATATGTATTAAATCGCGTCTTCAATCTCGAACATTGAGCCGATTTCAATTTTATATTTTCCTTCAGATGTTTTAAAACTTCGCTCGTGCTGACCTCTGGGGCCAATCTACTAACGAAGATGGCTTTACGTCGCTTCAAATCTTCTTTTTTAATAGTTGATAAAGTTGTTGAGTTATTTTTGCCAATAACAATTGGGTTTTTCTTTGTTCGGGGATCCATCTGCTTATTTGTTCTGGCTCTTTTATAAGTTACCATCTTAAAGCCGTCCTCGTCGATTGTGGGGTCACTATTCGAAAGAGCAGTGGGTCCCTCCGAAACACGTGTCATTTGCACGTGAGATGTTTGGGATTTATTATTTTGTGAGACGAGTTCGGGCTTACGTGAGTCTTTAGGTCGTTCGGAGAGGATTTCCTCAAGTCTCCGGCTTAAATTAATGACTAATTCCTTAAGAGATTTATTTTCATCTCTCAAAACTCCAACTTCATCAGTCAAGTTAGTGACTACTCGTAGAATTTGATTGATTCTCTTGGAGTTCAACTCGTCGCCAGAGTCACCTACCTCGGGAGGAGGAATGCTTGGCTGTTTAGCACTACCAGAGCATCGGTCGCAGGAAAACTCAGAAGAGCCATCCTCTTTGACAAAACATGACAAATCCTCAGGAGCGATGTTAACGCATTTTATGTGAAATGCTTTGCGACAGGGACCCTTACAACATATGAATGATTGTTTTGGAAATATTTTCTCACTGCATGATCCACATTTGGAGTTGGCCATATTCGGAGATTAGATGATAAATTTTCTTTTATTTATTTATTTATTTATTTTATTTGTTTATCCTCTTTTAAGTGTGTAGCAAATATTATGCATTAAGTAAAATAAAATTTAAGAAAAATAAATTGCCAAGCAAGGAGAGGTCAAGGTACGCTTCACGCTAGACGAGGCCGGACGTAAGCGACTTATTATAAGGTAAAGGAACGGCCGTGGAAGGGATTTAGTGTGAGTGAGAGGCAATATTTTATTTATAATAGAAAATCGGATTAGGATTATTTTTAAATTTAGAAAATATATTAAAATTATAAAATGAGAAATGCACTTATCTCAAACAAAGCACGAAATGGACCACTTCACAAAGAGACACACAAGGAAAAACCATCAAGAAATATTCCACACGAGAAAAGAAGTCAATCGGCGCAAATCCCAAGAAAATCGCATGAAAAAATCCCAGTGAAAAAAAGGAAAATTCAGGAGCCATCCAAAAACACGACCGCACATGAACTTGCTAATTCTATATATGTAGTAAGTTAAGTAAATGGCTTCAAATTAAAGGAGATCATGATTTCTACTGATGTAAAACTAATGGTGTTTTATTTTTGGAAGGAAATGATAAAAAAAAAAATTGGTCTCGCAATAAAAACTAAATTTAATTAAAAAAAAAAAACATAGGGAGCAATCCATTGCAAAATTTTTGAATCAAACGAGGACCCCTGTTTTGGCATATTTTTTTTTTTCATTAATTAATTTGACTTCGAACTATGAAACACAACTGAGTTGATATTCATCCAACGAAAATTCTAGCAAAACTAAGTTTATTTCTTAAAAGAGGATATAAAGCAGTGGTTCCCAACCGGTGTGCCCCGGCACCCAAGGGTGCCGCGAGTTATTTAGATAAAAAAAATAAAATAAAGAGGCGAAAAAATAAAGTTTTGCTAAAAAAAAGGTCAAATGATTAAAATGGAAGGGGCAAAATTTTCCGTAGATCGGAAAAAATTAAGCTTTGTCAAAAAAAAGGTCAAATGATTTTCACGCAAGGGAAAAAAAATTTGCCCCAGGGTGGAAAAAAATTTCGATTTGATAGGGAAAAAAAAGGAAGGAAGGGTGCCGCTAGTGTGTAATATTATTCCCAACGCACCTTTGGGGTGCCGTGGACTTCAAAAGGTTGGGAAACGCTGATATAAAGAATCAAAATTATAGTTATTTATTTTTTACAATGTAATAAAAGGCTTAAATTTTTTTTTTTTTGTTTAATTTTTTAATTTTTTTTTTTATTTAAAAAAAAAATTAAAAAATTAAACAAAAATGAAACTTTCACTGAAAAAAATTTAAAATATCCAAAAAGTTTTAAATATGCAACTTTATGCAATATTGGCCAAATATGCAAAAATATGCAATATAGAATTTGAACCCTAGCTCCAAGGGGGCATGATTCGGATAGATAATTGGTTTTCAGTGACGTACCTATTAGCAAATAGAATATGCAATTGCATAGGAATCCGGGCTCTATTTATAACCTTATTTAATTTATAACTTAATATTTCTACAAAAATAATTAAATTATTTTTATGGATTTGAAATTTTAATCAATTTTTTTTTTTTTATATTAGATTAGATATAATTTAATATTTCTTGTCTTATTTATTCTCTTTGCAATAAATATCTTCTCTTTTTCTCCCCTAGATGGAGGGTTGATTTAATTTAATAAATTATAGTTACGCTATATTGTGCACAGTATTTAATAATAACTGTGAGTAAACATCACATGAACAGTAAAATTCTTTATCTTAAAATAATTAATAACAATCTATTCCCCTTCTAATTAAATTAAATTTAATAATAACAATGGCCGTTAGAGGGATTTAGGAGGAGAGATCCTCAATTAAGTTAATCCTAATTATAATAATTAAAATATAAATCTCGCATTTATTATTTGATTAAAAATTGCCTTTGACTTCACTTTGGCCTAGGGTATTTGGCAATTATTATTTTTTTTTTTTTACTTTCTCTTACATCTATATATATGTTAATATATATAGAGAGAAAGTATTGAATTCATGTTAAAAATTCGATGTCGAGATTTTGATGGATATACACGTTTTGAGGTCCCCTGAATCCAAAAAAGTGGTATTCGCGACATGGTCTGTCTGTAAACAAAATATCTCAAGAACGAAAAGAGCTAGGAGTTTGAAATTTTATATTTATGTTAGGCACCCCCATGGGACGTGACACGAAGCTTTTGAACAAAATCGACCAAAGAGTACTAGTACTTTACTGATGCACTTTTTCAGTTTTTTCGATTTTCTCTAAATGCTCCAACGATTTTTTTTTTTTTAATTCAAAAATCAATTATTTTTTAAATGCTCTTTGAAATGTATATTCTCATTTTGTCATTGAAATCTTCTGAAGATCACTTCACTCTTGTACTGTACTTCATAGGAGAAATAGGAGAAATGGTTGCCATGGTAACAAAATATAAATATTTTGTCATACTTATCATCATACTTATATATAAAAGGCTAAGAGGGTGTCCGATGTGTGAAACAACCAATCAGGTCTCAGGGATAGCGCCATGGTAACAAAATATAAATATTTACCCATGTTTACGATTTTATGAAAAGGGAAAATGTATGTACCGTTATGTATATAAGTAGGCGAGCAAGGGGGTCCAGGGGGGCAGCCCCCTGGCTAGACGGAAAGCCCCGCCTTTGGCGGGGCTTTGCGTCTAGTATTATAGATTTAATGAAAATCCAATATACCGTACTGTCGGAGGTATTGGTTTGGAGGTTACTCTCTTGAGGCCATTAATGTACATAAGGAATCAAGTGGAAGAGGGGACAGAACCCTAGGGAACACCTGCGTTGATTGATAGCGGAATAGAAGACACACCGTCGAATACAACCGAGATCGTTCGCCTCAGTCAGAAATCACATTTTTACTTTCTCTTACCTATGTATATATGTAATATATATATAGAGAGAAAGTATTGGATTCATGTCAAAAATTCGATGTCGAGATTTTGATGGATCTTCACGTTTTGAGGTCCCCTGAATCCAAAAAAGTGGTTTTCGCGACATGGTCTGTCTGTGGGTGGGTGGGTGTGTGTTCAATTTTAAGGATGAAGGAATTGAGCTACGAGGTTGAAATTTTATATTTAAGTTAAACACCCCCGGGACCGGAAAAATAAGCTTTTAATCAAAATCGGCCAAAGAGTACTAGTACTTTACTGATGTACTTTTTCAGTTTTTTTCGATTTTCTCAAAATTTGCTCCAACGATTTTTTTTAAAATTCAAAAATCAATTATTTTTTAGATGCTCTTTCAAATGTATATTCTCATTTTGCGATTGAAATCTTCTGAAGACCACTTTACTCTTGTGTTTCATAGGAAAGATAGGAAAAATGGTTGCCATGGTAACAAAATATAAATATTTTCCCATACTTATAAATTTTACATCTGAATTCAAATGTACCGTACTGTCGGGAACTAAATATATTTCGACACGAAAAATCTGGTGTGACAAGCACAGTACACAACTTTCGATTACCGAAGGTAAGAGAAAGTTGTGTGCTGTGCGCCAGTCACACCAGATTTTTTTTAAAGTGGAACTTTTTTTTTGATCGACACAAATTTTTTCGCTCTTCTATCAGCATGTCGCGTTACAAGCCGTGACGTCAAAGGCCGCGACGCTACAAGCCATGACGTCACAGGTCGTGACGACAAAATTTTTTTTTTTTTTATTTGAGGGAAAAGCCTAAATTATGGCATAAAAACCCTCAATAGCCTACAAAAAAAAACATTCCCCGGTTATTTACCCCTGGTGCTAACATACGTCTATTGATTTCCCATTTTCCAATTATTAAATTAAGATTAAATACGCGATTTTAATACCCTTAATTGAATAATTTTCTGAAAATTTTCACTTAAACGCCTACGATCCGAAAAAAAAGTTTCACTTGCCTCGTGCTTTCATAAAACCACACAATGATTTTTTTTTTTTTTTTTTTGTCTGGTGATGTGCTATGGTCACTTTCTTAATGAGAGAGATTCTGGAAAGAGAAGAGGAGATGCGCACGCGCATTTGGATCTCTCTCTCTCTCTCTGTTATTTCTTGTTATCCCACAGGACTCAGAATTCAGTTGCGCTCTACCTGTTGAGTTGAGTAGTGGGTTGCGGGCTCGAAGGGACAAATAACATGTGCGCGTGTTTTTGTGTTATTGGTCACTCCACTTCTTGTTGCCAAAAGACAATCTATTAACAACAATAAACATATTCTTCATTGAACCAATAAACATAAAGGTAAAACAAACACTTCTTCTTTTGTAGAATTAATTTAATAAGAAAAATCTGGTGTGATCACGCACAGCGCACAACATTGAAAATTGTATTCTATGGTTGTCACACCAGATTTTTTGTGTCGATTTTTTCTGACGATATATTAAATTCCACATGGGAAAATATTTATATTTTGTTACCATGGCAAGCTATCTTTACTATGAAGTACAAGAGTAAAGTATGCTTCAAAAGATTTCAAGCGCAAAATGAGAATATACATTTTATTTATTTATTTATTTTTTTTTAAACATTCACACTTTTTCTCATTCACACACACATTCACACAGTCTTTTCGACAACTTAGGCCATTTAAGACTTTAGACGATAACCGTTGTAAGTAATATATCTATTGTGGGTTGAGGCATTCTTATTTAAGTCATTTGGTATCCAAATGGCTTAAATAAAATCATCGGACTGCCTGGGGTCCGAACCCGCGACGTTTGGCATAGGAGGTAGGCACGCTACCTACTACGCCAAACTCGGGGGCAATATACATTTTAATAAAAAATAATTAGTGTGAGGTAGTTAGCTGAGTAGATCTTGTAGTAAGGGATGAAATAAAAAGCAGTTGCAGCTAGTTTTATTAGGCACTTCAAGCCGACATGTCGGTTAGATATACGACCATCCTCAGGTCTGAAGTATGTCAACAAAACTTGTCAAAAAGTCGAATGGTGCATCAAGTAAAAATTGTTTCGCTCTGCGAATCAAGGCTAGATTAAATCTAGCTAGGTCAAATCTAGCCTTGACTCGCATAGCGTTTGGTCCTTATTTAATGGCGAAACAATTTTTACTTGATTGCACCATTCGACTTTTTGAGGAGTTTTGTTGACATACTTCAGCCCTGAGGATGGTCGTATATCTAATCGAAAAGTCGGCTTGAAGTGCCTAATATAACTAGCTGCAACTGCTCTTTATTTCATCCCTTACTATAAAAAAATCTGGTGTGACTGGCGCACAGCACACAACTTTCTCTTACCCTTCGGTAAGAGAAAGTTGTGCACCGTGCTGGTCACACCAGATTTTTTGTGTCGAGATATATTTAGTTTCCGATAGCACCTTAGTTTCAAACTTGCATTTTAAATGTTGACTGCTTCAAATAAACTATGGTTATTTTTCAAAATTTTAATCTCATATTTGGACATTTTATACACAATATAGATTCGTAAATAAATACAAAATTTCATAAGAATTGGAAAAAAAAATTTTAAATGCGTAAAAAGTTCCAAAGGGGACCCCCTTTTGAATCGAAATTAACATACAAATCCCTATAGGAAATTAACATTAGGCCTATGAGAGAAGGCGGAGAGACAGGCGATAATGTTTGCAAGTGAGAGAGAGAGAGATATATGTTTTCTCCTAAGCAATTAAAGACACAAATAAAATAAAAATAAATGGGAATTTAAATAATAATTGATTTTTAATCTAATAAAAAGAAAAAGATTTAAATTCTGTTACCATGGCAACCATTTCTCCTATCTTTCCTATGAAGAACAAGAGTAAAGTGGTCTTCATAAGATTTCAACGGCAAAATGAGAATATACATTTTAAAGAGCATCTAAAAAATAGTTGATTTATGAATTTAAAAAAAAATCCTTGGAGGGAATTTTGAGAAAATCGAAAAAAACTGAAAAAGTACATCAGTAAAGTACTAGTACTTTTTGGCCGATTTTGTTCAAAAGCTTATTTTGAGATTCTTCAAAGGTACCTAAGTTAAATATAAAATTTCAATCCGCTAGCTCAACTCCTTCATGCTAAAAATCTGTCCACACACACAGACACAGACACACACACACACACAGACCAATTTGCGGGACCCACTTTTTTGGACTCAGGGGACCTCAAAACATGTATATCCATCAAAATCTCGACATCGAATTTTTGACATGATCGCAATACTTTCTCTCCTATATATTTCATATATAGGGTACGAGAAAGTAATAATTGATTTTTGAATTTTAATAAAAATATTTAGAACGAATTTTGAGAAAACCGGAAAAGACTTGTATCAGTACTCATTGGCCGATTTTGTTCAAAAGGTTCTTGTAATAAATACAATTTTTTTATTAAAAAAATATTTTTCCTCAAATCTCGGGGGGGGGGGGATAAATTCCCCCTTGTATTAAATAAATAAATAAATAAAACGCAGATTGTTTTATATAATAAAATAAATATATATGGTACCTGGGAGATATTATTTTATATTATATATTAAAAATATAGAAAATCCGCCCAGTTGTTTCTATGCGTATATGTTAAAATACAAAAGGGCAGACTTTGACTTTTATATAATAATACAGGAGTAGCGTAGCCAGGATTTCTGCTTGGGGAGGGGAGGTTTCTCCCCCCCCCATCTCCAAGAAACTTAAAATGGAGAAACTTTTTTTTTAGATAATACCAGTATAAGAATTATGAATAAAATTGTGTGGTTTTATGAAAGCACGATGCAAGTGAAACTTTTTTTCGGGTCATAGGCGTTTAACTGAAATTTTTTAGAAAATTATTCAATTAAGGGTATTAATCTTAACTTAATAATTAGAAAAGGGGAAATCAATAGAGGCATGTTAAAAACTGAAAACAATATTTATTAGATAAAAAAAAAATTAATGAAAATTTGTCTTTGAGAGGGCCCGGGCCCTCAGGGTTCAGGGATATACGGTATTTTAAAAATACTTTTTGTAAGGTCTTATAATGGCGCCCGAAATAAAGGTTGCGGGGGGCCAAGCTAAAAAAAACGTTACGCCACTGAGCTAGCAGGTTGATTTTTACTTTCTCTTACCTATGTATATATGTAATATATATATAGAGAGAAAGTATTGGATTCATGTCAAAAATTCGATGTCGAGATTTTGATGGATCTTCACGTTTTTGAGGTCCCCTGAATCCAAAAAAGTGGTTTTCGCGACATGGTCTGTCTGTGGGTGGGTGGGTGTGTGGGTGTGTGTGTGGGTGTGTGTGTGTGTGTGTGTGTGTGTGTGTGTGTGTGTGTGTGTGTGTGTGTGTGTGTGTGTGTGTGTGTGTGTGTGTGTGTGTGTGTGTGTGTGTGTGTGTGTGTGTGTGTGTGTGTGTGTGTGTGTGTGTGTGTGTGTGTGTGTGTGTGTGTGTGTGTGTGTGTGTCTGTGAACAAAATATCTCAATAACGAAAAGAGCTAGGAAGTTGAAATTTTATATTTAAGTTAGGCACCCCCATGGGACGTGACACGAAGCTTTTGAACAAAATCGACCAAAAAGTACTAGCACTTTACTGATTCACTTTTTCAGTTTTTTTCGATTTTCTCAAAATTTGCTCCAACGATTTTTTTTTAAAATTCAAAAATCAATTATTTTTTAGATTCTCTATAAAATGTATATTCTCATTTTGTGATTGAAATCTTCTGAAGACCACTTTACTCTTGTACTCCATAGAAAAGATAGGAGAAATGGTTGCCATGGTATCAAAATATAAATATTTTCCCATACTTATAAATTTTACATCTTGAATTCAATTGTACCCTACTGTCGGAAACTAAATACATGTCGACACAAAAAATCTGGTGTGACAAGCACAGTGCACAACTTTCGATTACCGAAGGTAAGAGAAAGTTGTGTGCTGTGCGCCAGTCACACCAGATTTTTATATTTAAGTTAGGTACTCTCCCGGACACTCAAAATAAGCTTTTTAACAAAATCGGCTAAAAAGTACTAGTACTTTACTGATGTAATTTTTTAGTTTTTTTCGATTTTCTCAAAATTCGCTCCAACGATTTTGTTTAAAATTCATGAATAATTTATTTTTTAGATGCACTTTAAAATGTATATTCTTATTTTGGCATTGAAATCTTCTGAAGACCACTTTACTCTTGTACTCCATAGGAAAGATAGGAGAAATGGTTGCCATGGTAACAAAATATAAATATTTTCCCATACTTATACCTTTTACATCTTGAATTCAAATGTTCCGTACTGTCGGGAACTAAATACATGTCGACACAAAAAATCTGGTGTGACAGCACAGTACACAACTTTCGATTACCGAAGGTAAGAGAAAGTTGTGTGCTGTGCGACCAGTCACACCAGATTTTGACCACTCGATTCACTTGCCCCTTTTATGTGTTAAATTTCATCCTTATCCGATCAAGGATATAGTTAAAAAGAAAACGCATTTTGAGGTTCACTAAAAACTTATTCAAATTAGATAAGGGTTGTTGTTGTTGTTGTTGTTGTTGCCCTTATTGGAGAAAAAAAAACAAAAACAAAACAAAAAAGTTCAGAAATTAGCTCTCTAGGAAATTAATCTGCAATTTGAATGTGAGTTGAGCATTCAATGGGAGCGAAGGACATTTGCATATGAATGTTGGCATTGCATTATATGGGAATATGATATTGCCTCCTCACTCAATAAAATTACGTCGAAAGAAAGAGAGGGGAAGGGGAGAGGGAGGGGGAGGGTGTCTAATGATTATTAATTTCTGCCTACAAAGAAAATAGGAAAAAGCACCAAAGAGAGAAGAAGCTATAAATTAAAATTTGCTCTCATTTCGATTAAATTTAAGAAAATTAAAAGAAATTACGTTAATTGAAAATTAATTTTTTTTTTTTTTTTTTTTTTTTTTTTTGTAATGGGTGCATAAGGTCCGAAGACCTATAATGACCAATAGTCACATGCAGCCAGGAAGAAAATAAAAACAAAAGGAGAAGCATAAAGGGGAAACTCAACTGCGGGAACTGAGAAGATGCCTGTTGAGGTTAGACTTGAAAGTCTGAAGATTGTAGGTTTTGGGGAAGATAGACGCAGGGAGCTTGTTACAATCACGGGAGGTCATGGGGACAAAGGAAGAATGAAATTGATTTGTTCTGTTAGTCGTGATCTGAACAGCATAGGGATGCTGGGAAGATGCCTCTCTTGTGTTCCGTGAATATGTTGCATTGGGTGGGATAATTGATTTCAATTCGGCAGAGCATTGACCATGGTAATACCTGTAGAAGAGAGATAGTGAAGATACTCTTCTTCTATGATCTAGTGACTGTAGGGATGCAGTAAGGGTAGAATCACCTATCAGTCCTATTCATTAATCATACCTATTAATTAATTTCAACTATCTGCAGCGTCCGCCTTTGGTGGTGCATTTTTTTTTATAAAAAACATTCACACTTTTTCTCATTCACACACACACACACATTCACACAGTCTTCTCGGCCACTCAGGCCATTTAAGACTTCAGACGATAACCGTTGTAATTAATATATATATATTGGGGGTTCAGGCATTCTTATTTGGTATCCAGATGGCTTAAATAAAATCATCGGACTGCCTGGGGTCCGAACCCGCGACGTTTGGTATACGAGGTTAGCACGCTAACCTCTACACCACGCCCCTAGGGCTTGGTGGTGCTTTGATAGTATTTCAAATTAATTTTCCGCCTCTTCCTTCCATAGAGCCTATTATAAATCCCCATATGGGGATTTGCATGTTGATTTCGATTCAAAAAAAGGGTCCCCTTAACTTTTTACACATTTAAAATACATTTTTCCAATTCTTATGACATTTTTTAGGATTCTCTATTGTAACGTTCTCTTACCTCTATATATATGTTGCGATGATATTACTGGTCTATTTGGTCGACTAGTAAATCATACTCCCGCTACACCTGATCAAGGGGGGGGTTTATCAGATGGGGGAGAATTTTGATTGGAAATTACTACTCCCAAAAGGCTTCGCAACTTCTGGGGCAGTTAACCTCCAAGGAAATTGGTCTAAACTCAGTGGGGTGAATATAATGGGTGGTTGACAATTTTAGAGTGAATCTGATCGCAAAAAAAAATTACTTCGAGTTGCTGAGAATAAAAAAAAATTGAAATATAATGAATAAAAAAAATTGAACTTGAATATTCTATGCTGCAGATTTAAGAATTTCGACTAAAGGTTGCATGAGGAAACAACAAAATTATTTGGGGTTGTGGAAGAGGGGAGATATTTGCTGCGGATCATTCGCTGGAAGAAAGAGCTTAAACACTATAAAAAAATTAAAAAAAAGAAAGAAAAATGCGCCAATGAAATTGAGAAAATGTAATTTAAATAAAAAAAATGAAATATATAAAAAAACAGTTTTAAATGGTTAAAAAATGATATAAGTTAATTTTCATTAAGGAAATTGTTATTTTTGATTTTCTTTGACAATAATAATTGTACAGAATTAAAAAGGTGTATTTAAAAGATAAAACAAAAGAAACTCGAGTTGGAATTTGAACATGAACTGTTCAATTTGTTGAAATTCAAACTAATTAATTTTCTTATAACTAAATGTAAATTATTAATATAATTAAAGATTTAATTAAAGAATAATAAAAAAATTATATCAGTTGTTTTTGTTTAAGTTATATTGTAATAAAAATTAAATAATTATGCGCATTAATAAAATTGTTCGTTATTGTGTCTTTGATAATAATTGAATATTTGGCCAGAATAAATAATTGGAATGGTAATTACCAGGGTTTATTTGAGCTCAATAGCAAATGCATTTGTCGATACCACAGTTGGTTTGCAGAAGACGCTGATGTTTTCCAGGAATGGCGATGATTAGGGATTCCCCGGTGTTGTATTGGAAACGGATTCCGAGGCCCTTTGGAGGTCTGCGACTTTCGGGGTTGCTTTTTCGCCTTCCGGGAACCACTACTGGAGCACGAGATGCTGTGCGTTGACGATGCTTGATGCAAGGGCAACTGAATGTATATGATTTGACCAGGGGTTGGTCGAAGGCAAGAGCGAGTTGATCGTTAACAGATGAACAGTTGGAAGGCAAGAGTAGCGATGTTGATCAAGTTCAACGGTTGAGAGGCAAGAGGAGTCGCCCTCAGCGAGACGCTTTGCCTTGGGCTTGACATGTGGGCGGTTCAGTGAAGTCACCTTCTTAAGAGAGTGGAAAAATATAAAAAAAAACTTTGGTGACAAGTGACATCTATTAGCACTAAACACGCACTCGGTTGGAGAAGAAGTTTGAGTTTTTTTGTGGGGGGTTATTTGAATTGCTTCAAATATCACTGCACTTATTTTAATCTTAAATAATTTATAACTTGACATAAGTTATTTTATTGACATGGTAATTATATTATTAAAACAATAGTGAATATAATATATTATTTAGAGAAGAAAAATATAAGAAAATCAAATAACAAAAAAACGAAAAATTTACTAGTGGTTTAGTGGTAACATGGCCATGTAGGTTCTCCACAACTTGGTTGTGAATATCATTACATCCCTTGAGCCAAGGTATCTTTCAATAAGATTGATATCTTATTAAAAGATATCTAAAAAAAATTAAGATTTTTCTTTTAGTGTAAATAAAAAATTCAGAGTTCAATCAGAAATTTACAAGTTCTCAATTGTCTCATTAAATAAAAGTATTAATTATCAATAGTAATTACGATATTAAAAATAAATAGTTTAAGCAATTTCTTTTATAAGGAAAAGAAAAGGATGGCGGAACATAGGAGTTTCTACTTGATATATATATATATGATGCGTGACATTTTTCACTTATTAGATTTAAATCAACTTTGCAGATATCATTCAAATTCAAATTCAAAATTTTATGGAGTGGTTCTTATAGATACCACGACATAATGCATTGACAAACAAAATAATTCAATGTTATGCAACCGTTATTGCGAACTACAACCTATCTTCATCGATATTGTTATGGGTGGAGGTTAAAATCATTTAGCTATCTGACCAACCTCCTTTACAGATTTCTTAGTAAACAAATATGCCATTATCAGCAAACAGATTCTCTCATTTTCAAAAACCACAAAGAATGTTGTGTTCCATTGCAGGGACCAGAGATATATTTATTTAGTTGAGGGGGTGTTTCAAGGGGGCCGGAGGGCGATATTCCCAATCAGTCCAGCTGGCCATGGTCAGGGGAGGGGTCGAGGAGTTTCTTGTCTTGCCTTCGACGGGCCTACAGCCTGCCATCCAGGGGAGGTCGGCGAATTCGACTGCTCGCGGGGTTACCCATTAGAATACACCAAAAAAATTTTAATTATTTATTTATTATTAGATTGGGGGTATGCAATAAGAACGAAGTATAAAAAAAAATTATTTATTTTTTTTCATCTTTCTGAGTTACCTTAATGGGTATTTATCGTTAAAAATCCATAATGAACGTTGCTCTAACCTAATTTCCTCCTACATACAATTCAATTGGACAGATTATAATTATGTTCATGACTAAGATGTCTTATTAACATTCAAATATTATGCTCAACACTGCTATCACCTCGTGATACTACATCTACTCGTTTGATTAATAATTTGTTTTGCCATTTTGGGCCTTTCTCTGATATTTGAGTTTTAATGGATTAAAAAAAATATAAATGGTTTATAAAAAAATTATTTCCTTCTATCGATTTCTTTTAGAAACATGACGTCATCTTAAAATTTCGATCAAATATATATATATCCAATAAAAGCTTCTATCCTAACTAAAAATTATTGAAGTTCACATTTTTCTTAAATAAATTATATATTTTGTTTTTTGTTTAAATTAAAAAAATTAAATTGAAGATGGCTCAGACATCAGCAAATAGTTATTGTTAAATTAGTTCTATATATTTTTTGTATCAATTTCCCTTGAGCCTGCGAAAAATTACTTTAGTTGCTCAAGCTACTATTATATTTGAATAAAAGATTGGTTTTTCTATATCAAGATTTATTCAAAAAAATTATTCATTTGAGAAGAAAGAGTATTTTAAAGGCATAATATTGAAGAAAGTAGTAATATAGATGTTTAAAATTGTTTAATGGTTTAAATGTGAACTTTTGAACAAAACAATGAACTTTTCAGTCGTGCTATATAGCAATTGACTAGAATTTTAACAACAAAAAAATTATATATATATAAAAAAATTCATCTAACATGACCATCTTTTGAGCTGGAGTTTGATATGTATGCCCTATTGGCATTCCAAAAGATTATTTCCTCTAACGAATCATTTGTTTTCGGGCTACCCTCAGGACATTCACGTAACTCTTACTCTGGCCAAAAACAAGAATAAAAAAAATCTAAACAATATTATTACCATATGTACAATTCTATTCAGTGAGTGATCAAATTTATTTTTTAGACAAAATCGGGAGGGTACATGCCTGTCACACATATATATATATATGTCTATACCCATGCCCGACAGGCATATACCTTTGTGAGTCAAATCCGTGGGTTTGGCTTTCTTTTAAGGAAATTCAAAAGATTGTGCCCTGGCTTATAGGCTGCCCCGGGAATCGCCGTATATTCCCGTATCGGAGTTGGCATCATGTTTAGATGCGCTCCGGCCTATGGGCGTTAATTTTATATGTTTGAATTGTAATACCTTTCTTCTACCTGAATCGATATGGGAATACCAAAACGATAGGTAATTAAATAATAATGACGGGACTGAGTTAAGACGTTTCGAATAGGACTCAATGGCAAATCACTGCTCATATGATTATTATCTTGTTCAACAGATAGGTAATTGACACTCGTTTCTGCCAAATTGTTAGAGATACTTCTAATTGAAACAGGATTTAAGGAGATATTATATAATGGATTTAAATAATAATTATTTCTATATTCAAGACAGTAATTTGAAGCAAGGACAGTTGTATTAAAATCAGACTGACGATTGACAGACACACTATACGACAAACTTGGACTTTGATTTTCCTGAGTGTTTATTTCAGGATTTGAATTTAAGTTAGAATTAATTATTTGGTTGTTGTTATCATTAGAATCATGGTTAGCAATGGTTGTTAGAGCATGTGGAAGGACTTGGGTGGTTTGGTTGAGGCTGCCTCCCTCCTCATTCGATTTATTTAAATCGCCACCCACCGTTGTATGTTTAAATTATTGATTATTTCTTTGATATTTTCTAAAGATAAATTTATTTTTGTTGTCGAATGGTTTAATTTTGCAATGTCATCACTATTAGTCGTATTGATTTTATGATCGGTCTCTTTGCCGACTTTTATGGGATCATATAATTTGTCTATTTTTGTCTTATTTGT
>JAKCPI010020709.1:0-17938 GCA_023213315.1 Euborellia annulipes
TTTTGGCCCATTGCCCCTTTCTGGAGGTTGAATAACACCTATCGCCCCCCTTTACATTTTCATTGTATGCCTAATTTTAATTTGAAGTAAAGTGTAAATAATAAAGACCTTTAATATTTTAAACAATTTTATTACCGTAGGCCTATATACAGGGCCGCAGACAGACTTGACAGGCCCCGGGGCTACTTAGTAATACGCCCCCCCCCCAAAAAAAAAAAAAAAAAAATTAGTATTTAAATGGCTATTGTGGCCTTCATGCCAACACTTTTTTACACAGTTTTTGACACAACTTTTGAAATAGTTTATACATAGCTTACAATATTTATTTAAATAAAGTTATATAAAATTTTTTCAAAATTTCCTAAACAAAGAGTTACAAAGTTTTAATTTATCGAGAACAGAGGATTTCCGGGGGAATCTGGGGGTATGGAAAATTTTTTTGAAAATTAGCCACTGAAATCTGCGTTTTTAGCTATCCTGAGTCGTGAAAAAGATCAAACTTGATTTGAGCTTAAAGGGCCCGGGCCCGCTGAGGAAAAAAAATTCAAGAAAATGATTTTTTTTAATTGAAATTTAGGATTTAAGCTAAAAGTGACGTTTCAATTCTGGATTGGAATTATCTTCTTTTTATGATAATATTTTGTCCTCTTCTATCCATCCTGACCATCCTGTAAATAGGAGATTTTTCTCTTTGATTTTTATTTTTTTTAATTTTAGTAAACTAATAATTTTTCTCGCTTTGAATGCTCATCGCCCCCCAATCGCCCCCCGCTTATTTATCGCCCCCCTGAAAACCCAAATCGCCCCCTTGGGGGCGATCGCCCCCAGGTTGGGAACCACTGGTTTAAATATTCAATAAAGATTATTTTGTTAAATAATTGTTTTATTTATCCCCTAAGCCTTTCCCAAATATCCTTTTTAACTACAAGATCTTATAAGATATACACAATAATATATTGTTACAAAGTATATAAAAAAAAAAAAAAAAAAAAAAAACTACACGGCTGCCCAATTTCAAAAAACGAAAATCTATATATAACAAGGGATAATAACACAAAATTATTTACAAAAATTTGTCATTTCTTCTTGGATTTTTAGACCATCAGAAAAGATATTTTACCTTTTTTTTAGAGACGCCAATTTTTTGCCGCCCGCGGAACCGGAGTTTGCCGCCGTGGAACATTTTTTTTCGCCGAACCAAAATTTTTTCCCGTCCGAAAAAATCGGTTTTTACCGACTTTCGAAAAAAAAACCGGTTTTTACCGAATTAGAGGTTCGTTACCGCGTTTTCGGTAAAAAATTTTTACCGGTTTTTACCGGTAAACCGGTTTACCGTCCAGCCCTAATCAAGAGTAACCATTCGTCCCGTATTTTGAGGGGCAGTTCAAATTTTGATTCAATGCCAGCAAAATGTCCTACATTTATTTGTAACTGGTTTTTTTCACTTGTTGATTTAAATAAAAATTTTCAATTTTAAAAAATTATTTTAATTATTTATTTTATATAATATGATGACATTTTTATACATTTGCTTATTTTGTATTTAATACCGAAGCTACGGATCATGATCGAATAAATTCACAAATTAATTTAGTATAGAAGTTACAAATTTATTTAGCTCAACTCCATTTCTCTGTGAGAGAGAAAAAAAATTTTAGAAAAGAAATTTTTATTCCAATTATTTAATCCCTAAAAAAAAATTATTATTCTAAAAAGGCAAGTAAAGTAGATTATATATAAATTAATTAAATCCTTCAAAGAATAAAGTTTTTTTTTTTTTTTTTTTTAATTATTAGACATAATCCTGAATCGGATCTTCGCTTTTTCAGAGTCTAAGGTGGATTTTTTATTCCTCCTCCCACCCCTATATTTCCCTACTCTGCCTATTTTATATAGGATTAGCGGGATTTAAAAAAAATATATAATTATATAATAACCTTTTCTCTCTCTCTTCGCTCATTTTTAAAACATTAAAATATTATTTTTTTTTGTTCATGTGTGGTTGATTAAAAATACATTTTTTTTATGTCAATGAACATAAAATGTACGGATCAAGGATATTAAATTGTCTGATTAAATTTTTTTCAACTCTGCTTTATTATTGATTTAATTTATTATAAACATACTCTCGGACAGAAAAAAAATGACGAGGAATTTTATTATTTATTATATTATTTGTTTATTATCTTATATTAGTAAGGAGTAGGGTCCGACCGAAACAAGATTTTCAGCCGAAACCGAAACCGAATATTCGGCCTCAACCTTAGTTTCGGCCGAAACAGTAACCGAAACTTGTATTTCCTATAAAAAAATTTATATTTTTTTTTTTGAAATTTTTTTCCCCTCCGTGAAAATAATTTTACCTTTTTTTTCTCCTTCAAGCGCAAATCATTTGACCTTTTTTTTTAAAACTCAAGTTTCGGCCGGCCGAAAGTTTCGGCTACTTTTTGGCCGAAACCGAAACTACGGCCGAAACCATGATTTTTGGCCGAAACTGGCCGAAACCGTAACCGAAACCGAATATTCGGTCGGTTCCTAGTAAGGAGGGAAGAGGCTATTATTTTTAACTGTGGATAATTTTCACTTTTGCTCTTAATTAGATTCCACTTTGATTTCCCTATTGAATGCTTTCTAGTATCATTCATTCATTTTATTCGATCAAGAGGGAAAATTTTTTCCCCGATTTCACTCCTCCCTCCTCTACGAATTGGTCATGATTATGTTGATGATGATGATGGTGTTTGATTTGATTTTGTTCTAAACCCCGACCACTAAAAATAAAATCAACCAACACCCTTTTCACCAATATCTCGTTAAAACTAATTTGATGTTTTATTCTCATAGGGAACAGATAACAAAACAGGGAAAATTTGTTTTTAGATTTTAAACCCAAAAATTTATTTAATCTGGACAATGATGTGTGTAATTTTGCTTTTAATTCTTGTCCCTATACAATATGCATAAATAATATACTAGGAACGTGATCGTCGATATTTAGAATGTCTGGTAAACATTTTTTATATTTACAATGGTCGGTTGCATCGCTTCTAATTAAGTAGCTATCCCTCGGGTAAGATAGTTTCGAGTCTTTTCACATATCACATAATTCCTTATATACCATTAGGCTTAATTAAGACGTGAAATTAAGAACACAAGCCTAGTTTTTTTTAGAAATATATTAACAAATGTTTTACTTATTAATTAACTTACATTGATAAAATAGTTACTTAATTATAATGTCTGCATATCTTCCTGTTTTTTTACTTTTTTACTTTCTCTTACCTCTATATATATGTTAATATATATAAGAGAGAAAGTATTGGATTCATGTCAAAAATTGATGCTCGAGATTTTGATGGATCTTCACGTTTTGAGGTCCCCTGAATCAAAAAGTGGTTTCGCGACATGGTCTGTCTGTGTGTCTGTGTGTGTGTGTGTGTGTGTCTGTGAACAAAATATCTCAAGAAGAAAAGAGTTAGAGGTTGAAATTTTATATTTAAGTTAGGCACCCCCATGGGACCTGACACGAAGCTTTTGACAAAAATTTGGACAAAGAGTACTAGTACTTTACTGATGCACTTTTTCAGTTTTTTTGATTTTCTCAACTTTGCTCCAACGATTTTTTTTTAAAATTCAAAAATCAATTATTTTTTAGATTCTCTTTAAAATGTATATTCTCATTTTGTGATTGAAATCTTCTGAAGACCACTTTACTCTTGTTCTCCATAGAAAAGATAGGAGAAATGGTTGCCCCCCATGGTAACAAAATATAAATATTTTGTCATACTTATAAATTTTACATCTTGAAAATCGAATGTACCGTACTAGTCGGAAACTAAATACATGTCGACACAAAAATCTGGTGTGACAAGCACAGTACACAACATTCGATTACCGAAGGTAAGAGAAAGTTGTGTGCTGTGCGCCAGTTCTCACCAGTTTTTTTCGTGTTGCAGTTATACAACTCCCAACTAGAAATTTTAATGCAAGACCTATTGGGTCCTCAATGAGCTGCCCATTGGGATGTAACGCAAAGTCCTGTCTGGCCCTGATTGGACAATTATTTCCCATTTAGGTCCCACACAGAACCCAATTGGGAGAAAATGAATAGGAAAGATGGGGGGTTGGTCCCAAAAGGGAAGAATAATATATAACTCCCCCCCGGGCTAACCTTAGTATGGAAATATCGGGGGACCATCCTCCTCCAAGAAAAAAAAAAAATTTATTATATAATAATTTTTATTATTTTTATTGGAGATTTAATCAATTTTAAGGGTTTAATTTTATAAAGAATAACAAAAATCAATTCTTTTCAATGGGAAAATTCTGAATTTTCTCGAATTTTTTGCGTTTATTTAATTTTTTTTTTTAAGCTAGAGAAAATTATTATATTTTATTTTTACCCTATATATGAAATATATAGAGAGAAAAAGTATTTTGTATTATGGAGTAAATATCTAGTCATGGCTGTAATGGGGGGTTTAACCCCCAAACCCCCGTGACATGCTATAAGTTATATTATTTTTCCTGAGAATTTCCCGATTGGGTTTTAATTGGGTCCTTATATACCATAGAAACCATTTCTCCTATCTTTCCTATGAAGTACAAGAGTAAACTGGTCTTCAGAAGATTTCAATGGCAAAATAAGAATATACATTTTAAAGAGTATCTAAAAAAATAATTGATTTTTGAATTTTAATCAAAATCATCCGAGCGAATTTTGAGAAAATCGAAAAAAACTTAAAAAGTACACATCAGTAAAGTTCTTGTACTTTTTGGCCGATTTTGATCAAAAGCTTCGTGTCACGTCCCAAGGGGTGCCTAACTTAAATATAAAATTTCAACCTCCTAGTTCTTTTCGTTCTTGAGATATTTTGTTCACAGACACACAGACCATGTCACGAAAACCACTTTTTTTGGATTCAGGGGACCTCAAAACGTGTATATCCGTCAAAATCTCGTCATTGAATTTTTGACATGAATCCAATACTTTCTTTTCTCTATATATTAACCTATATAGAGGTAAGAGAAAGTATTAAACTTTGAGTGTTAAAATTGAGTTGTTTTAAATTATTTTCTTGCATTTTAATTTATATAAAAATAAAAAATGCCCCCCGTGGTCGGAGCAGGTTGGCCCACACGGAAAAAATATGAAAATTTCAAACTAGTTTTATAAAAAAAAAAACAAGATTGTTTGTACTTGTAATCAGTTGTATAAGAAACATGTCAGTATTTTTTTTTTACCTAAGGTTATCATAATTTAATCCTGTTACAAAAAAAGAAAAAACCCAAACAAGAAAAAAAAATTAAACAGGGTGAAAGAAAAGATGAAGAGAAAGAGCGAGGGCGGGAGAACAAGGTGACTGTGTTTTTAAGCCCTTAAGGGAAAAGTGTCTTTTTTTTATAATTTCTTTAAACATTCTGTAAAAAATGTTAATGAAGTGTAAAAATATTATTATTGATAATAATATTGCTCTTTAAGAGGGAGAGAGTTTTTTTAAACGTCTTTTTTTTATTAATTGCTTTTTAACAACTCACACGAGTTACTCGAAATATGACTGGCATTCCCTTTTATTAGTCTTTTTAATAATAAAAAAAGCTTGTATCGGTTCGGATCCAGAATAGATAAATTTTTTATATTCTAGTAAAAGGCGGCTACACACGTAACTGCGCAAGCTTTTTGTACAAGCAAACTGTAAAGTTTATAAGGAAATTTTGCGCAAGCATTTTAATTGTGCAAGCCGCTTGATGCTCGATGGAATTTTAATCATGTACAAGCATATTTGCGCAAGAAAAACTCTTTGTAGGCACCTATGCCATTTTATAGACGTCTTGGTATTTGATATTTATTTAATAGGCATATATATTAATTCATTTAATATTTCAATTTAAATATTAATATTTATGGTGTCTCTTTTTAAAGCAAGTGAGTATTTCTTGTTATCTTCGAATAAATAACCTTTTGTTTCGCACAATTTTAGGTTAATTTTCGGCATAAGCTGATGCTTGCACAAGCATGCTTGTGCCGTGTAGTGCCGAAGGGAATGTGTGCATGCTGATTAAAAACAATGCACATACATGCTTGTCGAGTCAGTGGCGTAGTGAGGGGTGGGCAAGGGGGTCATCATGCCCCGGGCGCTACTCCCAAAGGGGCGCCAAATGGTCCGAAAAACAAAAAATTGCTGGATAATTTTTATTTTTATTATAATTGATTTCTGGAAAATATATTTTAAATATAGTGCCAGTGTAATATAATAATTTTGTATATTTTACATATAATATTATATGGTTTTCGAATGGGGGGGGGGGCGCTAAAAGGTATTGTGCCCCGGGCGCGAGTTAAGCTCACTACGCCACTGTGTCGAGTTTGCAGTTACGTGTGTAGCCGCCTTAAGATGCCGAAAAGACTAAAAAATAAAAATAAGAATTAGCTAAACATTATTCCTATTGTATATATATAAAGCGCTAGTCACTGACTTCATGTGTGTAGTGTATATGTGCCTGTCAGGCTGCTGATGGGCCAGAAAAAAGGAAGGAGACTCAGAGAGGGAAATTTAAAACTTTAAAATCTTACATTGGAAATAATTAAAGTATGCCAAAGTCGAAAGAGATGCATTTATAAACCGCAGGAAGTGGAGCGGGAGCGGGAAATTTAAAATTTAAGTCAGAGGGAAATTTGAAAATTTCCAAACAGTCAGCAAGAATAAATTTGATGCATTTGCTCGCCGAAGGCTTTTTGCAGGGTCTTATTTATTTATTTATTTAAGGTTTTTTTTTCGTCAACGGAGGCCATTTAGACCCCGTCTCTAATTATTTCAATTTATTTGGTAGTCAATTAAATTGAAATAAATTTTTGTCGCATGAGACGGGATGTGAACCCGCGATCCTTGATACAGAAGGCCAGCACACTAACCACTACACCAAGGCCCAGGATCTAGATGACTATATATCGAGCACAACTTTCACTGTTTTGACCTTTTTCTCATTTCGCTGCTGTTTCTACAAATCCGTTATTTGTATCAAAGTTGTAACTTGAGAAGGCCGAAACTTTTTATTTATTACAATTAAATTTCAGTTAAGTTGAAAATGTAATTTGATAAATGTAATATCATCAATTCCAAAGATGATAAATACAAAAAATATTTAATTACATATAGTCTATATCCCCATTAATTTTGTGAAAAGTGAGAAAACTAGGGAAGCGACACAGTGAAATAATCAACGCTAGTAAAAAAAAGTAAAAAAGTATCTTCTATCAATAGTTATATTCTGTGTGTTTGTTCTTGTTGTGTTTGTTAATTAAAACTAAACGATGCCCTTTTAATATTAAACTGAATGATATTTTATCCTTTGCTTGGTGCGATTATTCCCCCTCTCCTGCTCTTTGGTGTTGTTCACTTTATAATTAAATGTACATTTTGACACTCTCCTGCCTCTTATTCTAATTAATGACGTCACCTAATGGAGGATAGACACAAAAGACTGACGTCGCAATGGCTAATAATTGAATTCATTAAAAGAGAAGAGTCATAATGAATAAGTAAGTAGAAAATTTAAAAGAGGGTGGCCAAACAGCGAGAGAGGAATTAAATTAACATCGTTAATTAACACAAAGAGATGTGGCATACAAAAACAAACAACAAAACATAAATTAACTAACCGATTATCAGAGATGGATGAAACGAGGAAGAATTATTTATTTCCCATTTTGTTATAATTTTATATGAAATATTAATCATTTAATTGATAATGTTAATTATGTTTTAATATTAAATTAAAATTGATTTTCTTTTTTTTTAATAAATGGTTAATTTGTTAAATTATCAAAAAGCTATATGGAGTAGTGTGATGTGGAAGAGATAGGCAAATTTTTTTTTAAGTGAAATCAATTTTCGACAATTCTGTCCTAAAGATGAATCGATACTATTTTTCTATTCTTTCCTTTCCTTTTTTTTTTTTTATAAATCTAGATGCTCAGAGTTCTTAGTCGGAGTTTTAGAAGATCCCCGAACTTTTTAAATTATGATAAAATGTAATTTGTAAGAGAGAAAATCTTTCTCATTACTCCGCACATTTAGGGTTATAGGCTATATACATGCATTGGTTGGGCCAATAATGGAATATTGAAATGCAGTCTGGTCTTCTTCCTACCAGGTTCAGGGACCTGCAGAGGAACATGGCGCAGGACAAATTTTACAGAATTCTCAGATTTAGAAAGGTGGGTCCAAATGATCTCGAGAATTTTCTTGGACCTTTGAAGGGCACAAAGTATGCAAGGTTTGCTGCAAGGCATTTGTTCATTACACAGGCCAACAGTGATTTTGATGCCGGCTTATTATGAGCTATTTTTGGATATTTACAGTCTGTCCTGATTCCAAAAACCCCATCAGATTTAGTTTTAGAGATATAGAGAAAATTAGATTTTAAAAGAAAATGTGTTCAAAAGGGCCTCTAATTTTGAATTTTATATATTTTTTAAAGGCGTTACCCCTTAAAAATATGCAGATAGTTGAAATACATAGAAATATTAAGTTTCAGTCCAAAATTCAAAATTAGAGCCTCTTTAGAGCACATTTAATTTTCTTTGTATTTGTAAAACTAGAGCTGATGGCATTTTTGGAATCAGGGCTACCCATATATCCATAAATAGCTCAAAATAACCCGGCTCCAAAATCATTGTTGGCCTGTGGAATGAACGAATTTCTTGCAGCAAACTTTGCATACTTTGTTAATGGATTTAATAACTGCTAGCCAATTGGTAAATTGGGTTGCCTATCTTCCAGTAAACAAATAAGAAGCTGAAATTCATCGTATTCATATCCGAAAGAATTCCCATCAAAAAATTCTTAGTAGGCCTATATTTAAAAAAAAGTTAAGTTCTTTTTACAAACAGACTCTGTTATCTCTTTTTTACTTACTTCATTTAGGCCTTTGATAGTTTGTATTTTTGTATTTCATTTAATGTTTGTATACGTAGGGAGAGAGCCCTTGACAAGTGGAGCCATTAGGCGTCGTTTGGCTTTTGTCTGATTGGAATCGAACTGGAAAGCTCGCTTGGAGGCCCATTAGGGTGCACATGTTAAAGGGAGAGAGAGAGAGAGCCCCCCCCCCCCCTCGCCCTCCCCATTACGTTATTAATTTTGGTTACAATTTTATTATACCCAACGAGTGTGTTTGTGTCCAAGCCGCTTAATTAACGCCAGGACCGGATAACATCGAGAGAGAGAAAGAGAGAGAAGGGCGCGTGGCGGATGACACGCGAACGCCATCGGCAGACTGTCCGATAAACAACAATACTACTCTTACCGACCTCATTTATTTGCTTTTCAAATGTTTAAACATTAAGAGGGAGGGGAGGGGGCGAAATTTTGAATTTTTCAAAATAATTTAATGTAGGCCCTAATTAAAGGCATCTTTAGGCTGAACGCACACTAATTGAGCAAAAACGTTTTCGGACAAAGCGTTTTTGCCTAAAATTGTCTTTTTCAATGGTTTTCTATGGGTCAACGCACACCGAGGAGGCAAAACACAATTGGACATGATGCGACATCATTGAACAAAATGTTTTGCTATTGAGCGGTTTGCCCAATCGCTGTACGTTGGCATTGAGTAAAATGTTTTTTTCTTGGACAAAACGTTTTGTCCGAAAACGCTTTGCTCAATTGGTGTGTGTTCAGTCTTACTCCTCTCTTTCGACGTTTAAAAAGTAACAATTTATAATATTGTATTTCAATTAGAAATAGGAAAAGTATGTCATTTCACCATCCTTTTCAATACATTTTTCACAGCCTTGCACCAACGTTTTTATTCATGTAGGAATTAGCTGTCTGAAGCTGTGCTTCATCTTTCCAAATTGCAGATTCAATTCTTGAAATTTCAGATCCTTCTCTTACAGCCCTGATTTAGCTCCTTTGGCTTTCTATGTGTTTGGCCTCTAAAGGACGTTATAGAAGTGATAAAGACATTTAGGAAAAGATTACGTCAATCTCGAGCTAGTGTGGAGTTTTATATTTATTTATGTATTTAAAAAATATTAAAATGAGTATTTCGAGAATTAATTTACTTTTTGTATTTTTATAATCGGAGCTTATCAATTTTCTGTTACTTTTTGAATCACTCACGTAAATGTATTCGTTAAGAATTACGGTATGTTCATGGTTGATGTTAACCAGACGCGGATCTACGCGGATAATGGAAGGAGGAGGGGAGTAATTGCCCGCACCCAAAATTATTTATTATTTATATTAGATACAGATATCGATAGCTTTCTATTCATTGGTTGACCTTGTTTTTCGGGGACCACCCCGATTTTCAGCACCACTTGGTGTTGCTTAACAACTTTGATCTTATGGCTGTTGTTCTTTCTTCTTGCCAGTCCCCCGGCCGTATTGAAGCTGATTAGGTAATAAATTAAATTGAGACATTCCAAGTTAAATCATACCTTGATTAAAAAAATGATTTTAATTTCTCTGAAAATTTGTCTAATTTTTCTGCGAAATTTTTTTTTTTTTTTTTTGCGGAACTAAATGTTCCCGTCCGAAAAAAGATTTTACCTTTTTTTTAGAGACACTAAATTTTTTTGCCGCCCTCGGAACAAATTAATTTTTTTGTGTGCCACCCGCGGAACATTTTCTCTTGCGCGGAACCTTAATTTTTTACATTCCGGAAAAAATATTTTTCCTTTTTTTTTTTGGACGCTAAATTTTTGCCACCTGAGTAACCAAAAATTTTTATCTTTCTTTAATTGCCGTCCCCCTAATATCTGCCGCCCCACAGTGGGTCAGAATCCAAAAAAGCTGGCCAAAATTCGAAATCTTAATAAATCGATCTGAAATTTGTTACTGGGGGGTTTTTGGGGTCGCTCATTACGGATCCGATGTCAAAAATACAAAATTCAAAATGGCCGAACCAATATGGCCTAATCAAAAGTAAAAATGCTTACAATGTGAAGAATAAGTTTTTGATAAAATTTGTTGAATAGGGTTATTCAGAACAGGGCCGTCCTTTGAGTGGGCAGGGGGCATTTGCCCCCCCCCCCCCCCCAAGGGCTCTGATTTTTTTAAAATTTTATATTATTCTAAATAAAATTACATAAATTTAAGTGTAAATAAAATTACAACTAGTGCAAATAAAACAAAATTAAAGAAACATTTACTAAAAAAAAGGTAAAATGATATGAATTATGAATTTTGTATAAAAAATTTTAAGGAGGGGGCGGCAAATTGAATTTCGCCCCCCTGAAAATCGCCCCCCTTAAAAAATCTCCTAGTTCCGGCCCTGATAGGCCTACATTATATACGTTGAAGAGAAGTTTAAACAATTATCCAAGCGCACGAAAAAATATTTATACCTTTTTTAGTTACGCTAAAATAATATTTCGTATTTTCTTTTTTACAAAAAACTGCATAAAATCTCGTTTCGCAGATATTCGCAGCTGAATTTTTTTTATTTTATAGATAATAGTTTCACCTTTCATGTCTAGTATGTTAGATAACAATACAATGTTTTACAACTAAACTTTTTCATTAAAAACTAAACTTTTTTTTTTGTTTTCCAACGTAAAATTCACGTAACTTTATTACCTTATTACCTTTTTCTGTAAAAATATTGAGTTTTCTAATAAACCCAGTTATATTCTACTTTCTTTCACGAGTTGATTCCATTTTGTTAAAGTAAAATCGGTGAACTCTACGAGAAACTATGGCTCTTCAAACATGTGCTTGTTGTTTCTCCTGCGTGGACGTTAGATATTATTTGAGCGAAGGTCAACTTTGAACTAATTTTCAAAAGCAGGCATAAGGGATGTGACTCCAATTCTAACGGATTTTAACACTTGGGTTATCAGTCTAGCCATCCCAGCATATAAAATTCCCCAACTAGAAACTTTATTTTTCGACTTTTGGCCAGCTTTTTGGGATTCTGACCCACTGTGCGCCCGGGGCACGTGCACCCTCTGCCCCCCCCCCCCCTAGATCCGGCCCTGTCCACCACCCTGATCGCGAGGAAACAATTTTGATGTAAATAAATGCTATTTATCAATAAATAAATAGTAAAATAATTTTTCCTCCAGAAATAATATTTTATTAATTTTAAAAAAGATGGCCAATAAATGTTGTATAAAATTTAATTTGAAGAATTTAAAGTGGCTGTTGTATTTAACAGTAGATAGGAAAAGGAGAATGCAGCCAGGTATTGAGTCTCCACGAAATTAAACTCTCTGTTCAGGAAACAGTTTCGGCTTTAATGAGATAAAACCATCCTCAGTCCAATAGTTGAGCTGAAAGCATCGTACAGTTAGTAAAATAATTCATTTATATATGTTTACAAACAATATATACATACAGTATGAACTCAAATAGCGAAGCATTGAGTCAATAGTGGAGTTGTCATAAAGTCTGTATTATTATACATTAATTGTTTGTACAAAAATACAATGCAATGCTTATCAGTAATATATACAGAGCGCCAAGTCAGAGATACAAAGTTGTTTAGATTAATGAAATAAATTCATTCACATTAAATATTTATATTCGATGTGTTAAGCAATGACCTCTTAGTGGGGTCGGTGACACTGAGATGGGATGCCGAAACCTTTTGTTTACATATTAATAAAATTAGGTGTGAGATCAAAAGATTTACATTTGTTCAAGAAATAGAGTCTATTTTTCAATTTTTCAATTTTCAAAACAAATTTTGTTACTTCTCTGGTGGTTTTTTGTAGTTGAGCGCCGTATTTTCGTACAAGTTGTTGAAGCATGCTGAAGTTCTCGATGAATAAGATTTGAAGAATTTAAAGTTTTTTGTACAAACAATTAATGTATAATAATACAGACTTTATGACAACTCCACTATTGACTCAATGCTTCGCTATTTGAGTTCATACTGTATGTATATATTGTTTGTAAACATATATAAATGAATTATTTTACTAACTGTACGATGCTTTCAGCTCAACTATCGGACTGAGGATGGTTTTATCTCATTAAAGCCGAAACTGTTTCCTGAACAGAGAGTTTAATTTCGTGGAGACTCAATACCTGGCTGCATTCTCCTTTCCTATCTACTGTATAAAATTTAATTTGAACGAGAAGAGAACCACTTTTTTTTATAAGATGAAGCGAAACCTCTTCTTCTGAGTAAAGGGTAAGAAAATATAATATGTTGATTATGAGGAAAGTTATGAATTATTAAAAAAAAAAAAAAAAAAAAATTGCTATTCCAAGAGCTCATTTATAGCTCAATTTTTCAGATCGTATTGATATAAAATTTTACATAAAACGAAAAGAACAAAAAAATTTCAATCAAAAAGTCAAAATGAATTTTTTGCTGGAAGATTTGAATTAAACCCTAAACACGTTCAACGGGGAAATCCAAAATAAACGAATTAAAAGCTTTTTATTATTATTTTTTCTCAAATTCTTCTTTCAAGGCCTTAAACAGCTTACAGGAGAAGGATAAAAAAGAGACCACCTTCTCTCTACTACTACCAGTTAAATCGCCTGCTATATAATAGACGGAGGAAATTATTTTATAACGTCCAATTTAAAAAATAAATATTTACATTTTGATTAAATCATCAAAGGATTAATAACCAAGAGTGAGACAGACAGATGATGATGATGATGATGATGATGATGGTGACAGCCACAGGTTGTTGGTTTTTCAAATGGAATAATTTAGAATAATAAAATTTACTACCCTACTATTATAAATAATAATTAATAATATTTTTATTATTTATTTAGTTAGATTTTTTAATGGAATTTGATGATCAAGCTAGAAAATATTAGATAAGTATTTCGGCAATTTGAATTTATAGCTGGTTTTTCCATTAAATAAAATTTAATAGAAGGGTATTGAAAGGAGGCGATTAGACGAGGGGATAAAACTGTTAAGCTTATAATCCCTAGTTGAAGATAACTCAAGTTCAAATCCACCTCATGACCAAAAATTATCCTACTCTTTTAGAGAAGCCTCTTCCTGAGCAAGGAACGGGAACCCACCTCAGTATTATTCAGATGAAAGTCAATCTTAATAGTGCCACAACGTGTCACTTCTGACAGTAATGACTAGAGAGAGAGTGAAAGGAAAGAAGCAGCTAAAAACAAGTCTCCGATTTTTCATTCTCATGACTCGAAACGTCTCAAAATATTGTTGAAAAATTCTATTCTCCAATGACACAGGCACTGACGTCATTGAGATTAAAACTTGGACACTCTCATAAGATGCATCAGAATTTGGTTTTTAAATAAAACATCTAAGCTTATTTTAAAAATTTTTTAATTAATAAGTGATTAATAATAACAATAAATTCATTTTTTAATTTAAAAAATTAAAGATTATTGAAACCGATTGTTTTTTGTATTTGCTTGATAACAAACAAATTAATTACGATAATTTTTTAATAAGTCATTAAAAAAATCATAGCTCGATGTCCCAATAATCTCTTGTGAATTTAATTCATTAAAAAAACCGCATTGAAAAATTCCTTATAATAGTCTATTTTTTTTTAAAGTACGTTTAGACGTCGCTCCTGAACCCCCTTAACTTATAATAAATATATGAAAAATATTTAAATACAATTCATGATAGCAATATTTATGTTTGGAAAAAATAAATGTTGTATTGCTCCACCTGTTCTTGATTTAGATCAGGTTGTTATATAATAGAACAAGGAAATTTTATATTTAAACCATCCTTTTCATTTCTTTAAAATTAATAATAATTTTAAAACCAATAGCTAGTAATAATACGATAGATTTAATAATAAAATGAAAATGTTAATTATGAGAAATAAATTTTTTATTTCGTTCACCTGGCTGCTGGGCATATTTATAACTAAAATAAAATAAAAAATCAATCTCTCTCCCCCTCCTCCTCCTCTATTCCTGCCTAATTCTCTCTCTCTTTTGCTCTAAAATTATTTTTAATACTTTAGGGATTTGTTTTTAATTGGATTGCTATCATCACATACAGACACACAGACAGATATAAATAAATATATATATGCTGGGCAATTTTAAAATCTGAATTGTAAAATTGAAATTAGTGCCAATAAAATGCAATTAATTTGCAAATGGCTAAAGATAGAAAATGTCAAAACATTGGTCATTCATTTTATTATTTAGAGAGAAAAATAATTCCATTATTTTTTGAATGAGAGAGAGGCGTGGGGTTGTGGGGGAGGATTATGAAATGATCCAATCCCAATGGAATCTAAATTCTAAAAATATTTGAATGAAACAAATCGAGAAATTGGGGGAAGGGGGGGGGGGCGTAATAAATTTTATTGAAAATTCTAATCACCTCAAATTGATGGGAAATGAAATTTGATTCATTATTCTAGCTAACTAGTTTGAATATTAAAAATAAAAATAAAAAATATGATGTGACTGTGCACATCACGCACGCATCTTAGGCAAATAATAGAAATGAAGAAATGTCATACCAGAATGGTATGGAAAATTTAGTTTTTTTTGTTAAGAATGAATTCAATTATTCTAGGTTAGCAGTTTTGCTCGTCGAACAGTTGTTGTAGGTGAATTATTTATTAATTAAAACTAATAATTAATTTTATTTTTTTTATTTATCCTTATCCTTCTAGGTCAAGTGGATTGCAATTGGTCACTTTCAAAATATTCATATTCCATTCTCAAGACCTAAAAAATTTTTTGTTTTTTTAACCTTTCGGCTACAGAGGCATTTAGGGGTAATTTATTCATTATATTAATTTAAATACATTGTATCGATGGCAACCGGGGGGTTCACACGTGATTGTCGGGGTCACAATCGAGCTTGTTGTAAAAAATTTTTAATTCATGTTCAACGATTCAAAAGATTGTTGTAAGATATAAGATCGTTGAACATGAATTAAAAATTTGTAGGTCTTGAGAATGGAATATGATTATTTTGAAAGTGACCAATTGAAATCAACTTGACCTCTTGACCTGGAAGGATAAAGATAAATAAAAAAATTAAAATTAATTATTAGTTTTAATTAATAAATAATCCACCTACAACAACGGTTTGAAGAGTAAAACTGCTAGCCTGGAATAATAGGACTGTCTCGACTACAAAATATTAATATTAATGAATTCAATTTTCAAATAATTTTTTTTTGCAATACTTTCGCTGACGATCATAAAGAATTGCATATCCTCGTTTCTGAAAGATGCCTACTAGTTAGGTAACCCAAATGACTCACTAAATATGCAGTGTGAACTTGACTGACGTTGGGTTCTGTTGGTCACATCGCATTTGAAGAAATGATAACAGAGCTATTTGATATCAAATAAAATTGATAAAAATTCAACTTATTATTAATTTTATCTTCTAATATCCATAATATGGAAAAAAAATCAACTTATTTCAAAATGTGAACGAAACTTGTATCCCAATTTTTATTCAAATTTTTCTGACTTACTCTAATAATAATATTTTCGTCAAAAACATCTGCAAATTTTCTTCTTTAAAAAAAATATTGTTGTAATCAATAGTTCAATATTCTCTCTTCTTCTCCTTTCATCATCACCATTACCATAGTAGATACCATATCTCTTTTTTAATATATGTACGTGTTTTTATTTTGAATTTTTATTTTTAATTTTAATATGTTTTTTTTATATGTAATTCTAATATGTTATTTTTATATATTTTTTCTGTTATAATTTGGAAACTTTAACATATTATTTTATTATGAAATTTTTGAAATTTTTTATGTGGAATAATATTTAGGTATTTTTTTTTTTTTCCATTTTATTTGTAGGTTTTTGTTTTTTTTATTTTATTTTTTTTTTTTTAGGTAATTTTTTTTAAATTTTTTTTTTTTTTTTTTTGGATATTATTATTTTTTTAATTTTTTTTTTTAAAAGTTTTTTGCAAACGCGTGGCCCGGGGGAAGAAAAAAAAAAAAAATAATATTTTGTTACCATGGCTACTATCTTTCCTATGAAGTACAAGAGAAAAGTGTACTTCATACGATTTCAAGGGCAAAATGAAAATATACATTTTAAAGAGAGCCTAAAAAATAATTAATTTATGTATTTTAATCAAAATCGTTTATAACAAAATTGGCCAAAAAGTACTAGTAGGCCTACTTTACTAATGTAGTTTTTTATTTTCGATTTTCTCAAAATTTGCTGCAACGATTTTAATAAAAATTCATAAATCAACTATTTGTAAGATTCTCTTTAAAAAGTATCCCAGTGAAAATTGTTTGAAGTAGGCCTACACTCTACTGCTGTGGAAGCATTCGTAGCTCAGCGCTATCTATATGAATCGCGCGGTCAAGTTTGGAACTTTGGTGCTAAGGGCAACTAAATATATCTTGACACAAAAAATCTGGTGTGACAGACACAGTACACAACTTTCTATTAACTTATTGAAGGTACGAGAAAGTTGTGTGCTATGCGACCAGTCACACCAGATTTTTAAAATAATATAGAAAGTGATAGAGAGAAAGAGGTGGGCGTGGCCTCGTCAAGGCTTCGGCTAGCGTCGCCTATCTCCGCTGGAATTCGGGCGCTGTAAAGCATTGTTATGCTGCTTTTTTGTTACTTGACGTTTTCTGCCAATTCACCCTACCTTAAGAATTTCGTTCCAAAAAAGGAAATTCTACATGTATTAATTTGTGATGAAATTTATTTGATATAAAAAGGCTCTGCTGTTCAAAAGAATTTGTTTATGGCTAATAATAAAAAAAAACCAAAATGCAACGTCAGGAAAGTTCAACATCTGTGTTGAACTACAATAACTTGTTTTAAAGAAGAGTGAGTCAATTTGGCTGCCTAACTAGTAGGCGTCTTTCAGAAAGGTGGATATGCAATTGTTTATGGTCGTCATGTTATATAGATAAGGAAAGTTGTGTTCTGTGCTTGTCCCACCAGAGTGGATATATATTTAGTTTCCGATAGTACGGTACATTTGAATTTGAAAAATT
>JAKCPI010020711.1:0-15327 GCA_023213315.1 Euborellia annulipes
TAGCAACTTAATAAATGGATCATTTTAAAAAATTATTAAAAAATAAAATAATTAATTAAAGCTTTTTTAACAAAAATTTAAAAATTTACAAAAAAAATATATAAACTAGCCTTGCGTTCCTAATTTCACCCCTTAGTTAAGTCTGTGTCTTACAAGTAAGATAACAAACTACGATCTGGACTCTTATTTAATCATATGATTAGCTTGATGATTAGATGTGAAAAGTGAGGTAATTCGAGGGATAGTTAATTAATTTGACGTGAAGCAACCGGTCCTTGAATCAATAGAAAATCTGAAACTAATATTAATATATCCACCTTTAACTCTGCTCTGCTTTGATGTCTAATTTATTCCAAGAGTAAAGACGTCTTTACACACACCTTTGATCTCCTTGCCACCGTGTAATTAGATAAATTAAAACTAAAAAACACAAGGTGATATGTTTCAATATATTATTTATTGGTATTTAAGCTATCTTCAAAACGAATACAAATACTTGTAATCAATAAATAAATTTTGGTTATAATTTATCTAATTGAATCATGTTTCAACTAGAGACAGTTTTCTGTCTATTTTATTGGAAATTCTTATAAAAATGAAATTTTTAAATAATATCCAACAAAACATATCGAGATTATGTTGATTTGTCCCTCAAATTGAAAATCGACATATTTGTCTTTATTTTATTTAAATTGTATTAAAGTGATTTGTATTTGTGTTAAATTTACTTAGAAATGTTTAAGATATGGGAGTTCAGGAGCGACGTCTAAACGACTTTAAAAAAACTAGACTATTATAAGGAACTTTTCAATGCGGTTTTTTTTTAAATGAATTAAATTCATAAGAGATTATTGGGACATCGAGCTATAATTGTTTTAATGACTTATTAAAAAATTATCGTAATTAATTTTTTTGTTGTTATCAAGCAAATACAAAAAAACAATCTGTCCCAATATTCTTTAATTTTTTTTTAATTTAAAAATGAATTTATTGTTATTATTAATCACATATTATTTAAGAAATTTTTAAAATGAGCTTAGATGATTTATTTAAAAATCAACTGTCAAATTAGTTCAGCATTCTTGCAATAGATGGCAGGCTAGTCTAACAGCCGATATAGTATTAGCCTATATCTGGTCTATATTTATATATTTTTATGCTTTTATAAAAGATACATAATATATAATAACATTTATAAAGTATTTATTGTTAAAAGATCAATGAAAATCAACCAAATGCATTAAATATTATTAGCTACCATTCTGACATCTCTTGGCATATTTTTGAATTACTTGATTTTTTTGGACATACTTTTTATGACACACTACGCCATCTTAGCGGGAAAAACATGCGTAACTATTATTAAGGTAGATTAGAAGATGTCTTATGAAGAAGAAACTAAATGTTATTTTTTTTTTTTTGTGTGTGTATTGAAAATTTTATTTCTTGAAAACCTATGTTAACTCAAACAAGAGCAATTGTTTTTTATTTTACACCCTACAAGATAGACTAGCGAAAATTCGTTAATTGGTAGCTGCGGGAACCCAGTGAAGATCATAACGATCTAGGTTTAAGGGAGATTCGTGCAAATTCTCGCCCTAAGTGAGGTCATTGAGCCTTTTTGTGTTCATTAGCCAGCCAAGGGCCATGTAATAATTAATTAGATCAAAAGGGAGTTAAAGGGAGCAATTAATTAATAGGTAGAGAATTTCCTGGAATCTTTTTATTAAAATTTATGAAAGAATAAAATGACCCCGCGCACCGTTTGCAAATGAGATGATGCCTAGCTAATCAATAAAGTATTTCTGGCCATGCCAACAAGGGATTGGGAATTTCCTCATTGTGACGTCATAATAATAAAATCATTTTAATCAACTTAATTAAATCTCCCATTTTATTATTATAATAAAATTAAATTTTAATTAATTTTATTTAAGCCATTTGGATACCAGATGGCTGAGAAAAAAGTGTGAGTGTTTAAAAAAAAAATTAATTTTATAAGTACTAGCCGCGCAGCCCGCCTATGGCGAACTACCATTGATATTCGACTTTGGCGAACCTAAGCCTATCTTGATCCTTTTTACTTTCTCTTACCTATGTATATATGTATATATATATAGAGAGAGAAAGTATTGGATTCATGTCAAAAATTCGATGCAGAGATTTTGATGGATCTTCACGTTTTGAGGTCCCCTGAATCCAAAAAAGTGGTTTTCGCGACAGTGTGTCTGGTCTGTGTGGGGTGTGTTCAATTTTTACGCATAAGGAATTGAGCTAGGAGGATGAAATTTTATATTTAAGTTAGACACCTCCCTAGAGCGTGAAAATAAGCTTTTAATCGAAATCAATCAAAGAGTACTAGTACTTTACTGATGTAGTTTTTCAGTTTATTTCAATTTTCTCAAAATTCGCTCCAACGATTTTGATTAAAATTCAAAAATCAATTATTTTTTAGATGCTCTTTAAAATGTATATTCTCATTTAGCCAATGAAATATTCTGAAGACCACTTTACTTTTGTACTCCATAGGAAAGATAGAAGAAATGGTATCAAAATATAAATATTTTCCCATACTTATAAATTTTACATCTTGAATTCTAATATATCGGCGGCCCTCGGGGCATGGTGTAGAGGTTAGCGTGCTAACCTCATATACCAAACGTCGCGGGTCGGACCCCGGGCAGTCCGATGATTTTATTTAATACCAGATGGCTTAAATAAAAATGCCTGGACCCTAATATATATAAATTCATAAATAACGGTTATCGTAAATGTCTTATATGGCCTGAGCTGCCGAAAAGACTGTGTGAATGTGTGTGTGAGTGTGAGTGTGAATGAGAAAAAAGTGTGAATATATCGGCGGAAATTAAATATATGTCGACACGAAAAATCTGGTGTGACAAGCACACAAGAACACAATCGAAGGTAAGAGGAAGTGTGTGCTGTGCGACCAGTCACATCAGATCTTTCACATTTCGTTCCAAAATCCCTACAGGCTGTAAATAGGCCAGGAAAAGAGACAGACAAAATATAAGCTTAAATAAAAAAAAAAATACAGTACAACAAATATATTTGTTAAATTATGTTTTTGGTTTATATTAAAATTAAAAATCTGGTGTGACTGGCGCACAGCACACAACTTTCTCTTACCTTCGGTAATCGAAAGTTGTGTTCTGTGCTTGTCACACCAGATTTTTTGTGTCGACATGTATTTAGTTTCCGACCATAGGGTACGATTGAATTCAAGATGTAAAATTTATAAGTATGGGAAAATATTTATATTTTGTTACCATGGCAACCATTTCTCCTATCTTTTCTATGGAGTACAAGAGTAAAGTGGTCTTCAGAAGATTTCAATCACAAAATGAGAATATACATTTTATAGAGAATCTAAAAAATAATTGATTTTTGAATTTTAAAAAAAATCGTTGGAGCAAATTTTGAGAAAATCGAAAAAAACTGAAAAAGTGAATCAGTAAAGTGCTAGTACTCTTTGGCCGATTTTGTTCAAAAGCTTCGTGTCACGTCCCATGGGGGTGCCTAACTTAAATATAAAATTTCAACCTCCTGGCTCTTTTCGTTCTTGAGATATTTTGTTCACAGACACACAGACACACAGACAGACAGACAGACCATGTCGCGAAAACCACTTTTTTGGATTCAGGGGACCTCAAAACGTGAAGATCCATCAAAATCTCGACATCGAATTTTTGACATGAATCCAATACTTTCTCTCTATATATATATTACATATATACATAGGTAAGAGAAAGTAAAAAGTCAGTAGTTTCTTTCTTGGTCAAGAAAATTAATACCCATCTACCATACAATCTCTTGGTGACGTCATTCAGTCCACTGCTGGTTATCTATTTTGATACCCAGCAACACAATTGATTATGCAAATGGGGGTGTCAATAGCGACGACCTATTTCAGTACTACAGTAGTTAGATATAGTTTCATTCGATTGGTGGCCCACGATAATTATATCAGCTCTCCTCCTTGTCCGGTTAATACCTCAAGCAGCAAATGCATATAGATTTGGTAAATACAAAAATGACACAACTCGAAAATTATTTTTTCTCAATATTCATATTAAGAGTGTGTCAAAAATATCTATCAAGTGTTTACACCAATATCAGAACATATCCCCTAATGTTCTGGATTAATTTTAATTAATTTTACCTACTTATAATGTTTGAACTATAGTCAACCGGTTACCGGTTCAAAGTTTGTAGGAGGTACAGTGAGGGACAATATTAAGTCCCACCCATGCCTTTTCTACTTGTGATTATCTCATTGTTTTTAAAAAAAATATTATATATTTTTTAATAGAAACTTTCATGGTTCAAACCTAGAAAATTTCCAATAAAGATTTTCATTTTCTTTTATAAAAACAATGAAATAATCACAAGTAGAAAACTCATGGGTGGGACTTAATATTGGCACTCACTGTACATAGCTGAATGTTCGTATTTAAATTTGGTAGAAAAAAAAATGAGCAACGCACCTAGTTTTATTTATTTTTATTATTAAAACCAGTGCCGACGTTTCGGTCACATAAGGGACCATCTCCAGGGCCAGGATAATGTCTGAAATAAATAAATATTCTCGTCAAGTTCTTTTCTCTGTCCGGTTAATAAGAGACTGTATCAACTATTCCTCGAGCAGCATATGCATATAGATTTGGTAAATTAATTAAATACAATGCATTTCAGACATTCACCTGGTCCTGATGATGGTCCTAAATGTGACTGAAACGTTACTGGTAGTCGCTGGTGGGGCGCGCTAGGAAGTAGACTTCTACAAAGAAGATCCCCGTTCAAATCCTGGGCGTGCAGGATTTTTTTCATTAAATAAAAATATTTATTTAATGTAGCACTGCATTGGTTGGTATATTGGATCTCACCCCAGGCAACTCTACGAAAGTTGCTGTGACATCCTCTACTGTGGAAGGGAAGTAAAGAAGGTTCCCTCTTAGTGATGCATTCTTCGAAAGGAGTCG
This sequence comes from Euborellia annulipes, assembly GCA_023213315.1. NCBI lineage: Eukaryota > Metazoa > Arthropoda > Insecta > Dermaptera > Anisolabididae > Euborellia > Euborellia annulipes. The sequence continues at coordinate 5,004 of JAKCPI010020711.1, forward strand.
GAGCTGAGGGAGTCCCTCCTCAACTAGGACATCCTTCATAGCATAGAAGAGGTTGGATAAAAGGAACCGGGTGGAACCAGTAATAAGGATTAGTTCACTAGCTAGAGGAGGAGTTAGAGATAGGAAATAATGTAACTTCACGGGGTGCCGGTAGATGGCTACGGCCAGAGGCCGAGTTGGGTGTCATCGTGCACGGAAGCACGATGGAGAATTTCAAATAATAATAATAATTTCTACACTGCACGTCAAAAATAGTGAATCAACACTTTGTTTCTTCTTGAAAAGACCTAAAATACAAACTCTTTTAATTAGATTAAAGAGGAAAAGAAGTTTGATCTCGATGGCTTATGCCTAGTAGCGCGGTTTTATCTTATGACCCGAGGGATTTTAGGGGTCGTTTAGCGCGGGATTCGTGCTTTGAATGGCATGGAGCGATGAGACAATCACCTTGCTTAGGCAACAGGTAGCTAGCTAGCTTAACCAAAAGGGCGCAAAGGGAAAATCTCTCTCTCTCACTCACTCACTCTAATTAACTTTACAAGAATGCCCTTTTCCAGCCTATTACTATCCTCTAATCCCAGGAACCTTCATTCCATTTTACAAATTAGAACATAAGCATAACGAGAGGGAATTTGTGATTAGGCTCTTATTAATAATGAAATTTAAGCAATTCCATATTTTCTTGTTCCTCTCCCCCCCCCCCTCCCCCAAATTCTAATGAGGATTAAAAGGTAAAATTATTATTATTATTTGAAATTCCTATCGGGATCCCCGTTTATTTAACCGAAGTACTTTCGTGCACGAAGACACACACCTCAAACCAAACCTGACCTCTGGCCGTAGCCATCTATCGGCAACCCGTGAAGTTACATTATTTCCTGTCTCTAACATCCTCCTCTAGCTAGTGAACTAATCCTTAATTCTGGTTCCACCCAGAGTTGCCTGGGGATATTGTGGTGGGATCCTATATTCTAGGATTTACTTGAGGATTTGTTTATATTAAATAAGTACTTTTAATGGAAAAAATTGCCTTTGGGACTTGGTGTAGAGGTTAGCGTGCTAACCTCGTATACCAAACGTCGCGGGTTCAGACCCCAGGCAGTCCGATGATTTTATTTGGATACCAAATTGCTTAAATAGAAATGCCTGGATCCCAATAAAGTATACATTAATAATAACGGTTATCGTAAAGTCTTATATGGCCTAAGTTGTCGAGAAGACTGTGTGTATGTGTGTGTGAATGTGAGTGTGAATGGGAAAAAAGTGTGAATGTTTTTTATTTATAAAAAAATGAAGAAATCCTGCACGCCCAGGATTTGAGCAGGGATCTTATTTGTAGAAGCAGACACCCTAGCCCGCTACACCAGCGAAATGGTATAAATTTCACAGAGGAACAAGAAAAGAACTTTTTTTTTTGTTGACTGGGAATTTGAAGCTATTCCTGGGTATTTGGGTAGCGCTGATTCCACAAATGCCATCAGTTTTGCCCCATCACGTCAGATTTTAGAGCTATAGAGAAAAATAAAATTTTAATAGAAAATTCGCTCTAAAGCGGCTCTTATTTTGAATTACCTGGAATATTTTTAAGGCGACACTCCTTAAAATGTATGTAGAGAGTTTCAATACATATAAATTTTAAGTTTCAGCCCAACTGAGGTCATTTAGACGTGCCGCAAACGGCTAAAAGTTTAAAAAAATCAATTTTTTTTTTACTTTGGACACCACCCTAATACAATTTTTCTGATCCCTGAATGCAAAAATAAATTTTTCCGATATTCTATAGTTCCTTAGCATTCCAAAAATCATTCATTCTTGGAAATCAGTAAATAAATAATTAACGAAATTATGAACAAAACAGTTTTCAGTCGGGTAAAAAAACATATGGCTGCCTATCTTTTAGGCGCTTAGCTTTTACGAATAAACATAACTATTATAACTATTTTTTAACTATTTTGTTAATAATTAATACATTTTCACGAACGAATTCTTTTTGGAAAGCCAAAGAACTATAGAATATCGGAAAAATATGGTTTTTGCATTCAGGGATCAGAAAAATTGTATTATGGGTGTCCAAAGTAAACAAGGAAAAAAAAACTTAAAAATTCGATTTTTCTAAACTTTAAGCCGTTTGTGGCACATTTAAATGACATCTGATTGGGCTGAAACATAAAATTTTTAGACAGCCACTTTAATTCTTCAAACATTTTTATGTACAGTGAGGGACAATATTAAGTCCCACCCATGCGTTTTCTACTTGTGATTATTTCATTGTTTTTAGAAAAGAAAATGAAAATCTTTATTGGGAATTTTTAGATTTGACCAGGAAAGTTTACATTAAAAAATAAATAATATTTCTTTAAAAACAATGTAATAATCACTAGTAGAAAACGCATGGGTGGGACTTGATATTGCCCCCTCACTGTATTATAACTCTCTGTATATTTTTAAGGGATGTCGCCTTAAAAAAATCCAAGTAATTCAAAAAAAGAGCCGCTTTAGAGCACATTTTCTATTAAAATTTTATTTTCTCTATAGCTCTAAAATCTGACGTGATGGGGCAAAACTGCCAAAACATTTTTAGAATCAGAGCTACCCACATACCCAGGAATAGCTTCAAATTCTCAGTCAACAAAATCACTGCTGCCCAGTGTTATTATTAATATTTTTTCCATTATTAGCCCCCCTAGGCACTTGTCTACTCCGCCTAGTGATAGATCCGGTCCTGGTCTTTGATTTCTCTTATACCAAGTATAATCTGTCAATATGGGATATATCGCAGAAGTCTTGATCAATCCCTAGTTGACAGTACACGTTTTTGACGTGGGAGCGTAGATTCTAATTAAAAAAAAAAAGTTTTTTTTTTAATTTTTTACTCTTTGAATTCATGAATATTCTAATTTAACGCTTTTTATTATTATTATTTCAGTAGATCTAAACTTTTTTTTTTTTTTAAGAAGTACTCAAATGGAAATATCAACACATACACATTTATTTTATTTTTTTATTTCTCTCTCTCTCTAAATCATAATTATATTATGTTAACAAAGTTAAACTTTAATTAAGTTGGCATGACTGCTTTCGTAAAGTTTTCATTTTCAACTTAAAACATGTCATATGAATAATTTTCAAGCCACTTGCTCTCTCTCTCTCTCTCTCTCTCTCTCATTGGAAGTAAATAAAATTAAATAAGTATATAAACTTTATGCTTATTTTATTAACCGACAAAACAACAAAGTAGAAATTTTATCTCCTTGAAATCTCCACCTGCCACTTAACGTATTAATTATCGATTATTAAATTGAAGTTTAATGGCGATTGAAGTCAGGAAATAACAAGATTTGTTTATTTATTAGCCGCGACGCCCGCCTTCAGCAGGTTCCCCGGACCCCTCTCAGCTGCCTCGGGCACGCCTGCGGTGGGCCCTTGCCTTTTCTTCTTATTGTTAGTTATGAAAAGAAAATTATTATTATCCCATTCCAATTCAGTGCCTGCTTGAGGATTTGCTTACATTCATGGAATACACAAATGAAAAGAATACATATTTATTTATTTATTTATTAGTTTAGGGCATCCAGCACCACAGGCGTTTAATGCCTCATACATCTTTTTACTTTCTCTTACCTATGTATATATGTAATATATATAGAGAGAGAAAGTATTGGTTTCATGTCAAAAATTCGATGTCGAGATTTTGATGGATCTTCACGTTTTGAGGTCCCCTGAATCCAAAAAAGTGGTTTTCGCGACATGGTCTGTCTGTGGGTGGGTGGGTGGGTGTGTGTGTGTGTGTTCAATTTTAAGCATGAAGGAATTGAGCTATGAGGTTGAAATTTTATATTTAAGTTAAACACCCCCGGGACCGGAAAAATAAGCTTTTAATCAAAATCGGCCAAAGAGTACTAGCACTTTACTGATGTACTTTTTCAGTTTTTTTCGATTTTCTCAAAATTTGCTCCAACGATTTTTTTTAAAATTCAAAAATCAATTATTTTTTAGATTCTCTATAAAATGTATATTCTCATTTTGTGATTGAAATCTTCTGAAGACCACTTTACTCTTGTACTCCATAGAAAAGATAGGAGAAATGGTTGCCATGGTATCAAAATATAAATATTTTCCCATACTTATAAATTTTACATCTTGAATTCAATTGTACCCTACTGTCGGAAACTAAATACATGTCGACACAAAAAATCTGGTGTGACAAGCACAGTACACAACTTTCGATTACCGAAGGTAAGAGAAAGTTGTGTGCTGTGCGCCAGTCACACCAGATTTTCTTTTAATAACTTAATTATAATACAAAAACATTCTTAATTATTTCTTTCTTAAAAAAAAAAAAAAAAAAACTTTCAGATCGCAATTCTTTTCTTCTTATATTCTTTTCTCCTTATCTTCTTTTCATTCTTCTTTTCATCTTTTCTTTCTTCTTTTTTTTTCTTACTTCCTTCCTTCCTCTTCTCTATTCATTTCTTCAAATATTCTTCCTTTTCTCTTTGTTCCTTTTTTTTTTTTTTTAATTTCATTGTATATATATTAATTTTTTTAAGAAAGTTAAATAAATTTTTAACGATTACTCGTTAGAATCCTTTTGACATTATCAGCTAAAGGATATTCATCCCTAGCCCCTTGATACATTGGACATTGAACAAGAATATGTTCAATGTTCAATACGCATTGGCAGAAGTCACAAACAGGCATGTTTCCTCCTATGAAGAGATACGAATGTGTCAGCCTTGTATGATCTTGTTAAGATTACTTGCTCTTTTCTTGGTAAGTTGGCATAGCACCTTTGCTTCACAAGTCTAGGCCAAATTCCTTTAAGGTGTGTGTTGGTGACAGCATCCCATCTCTCGCTCCATACCCTTCTTAATTCCTTTTGACGTGACAACGTCTTACAAATCATGTGTCTATAGTGGCATGTTAGAGGGGCTTGCACGAAAAAGTTTATTGGCTTGAATAACTCCTCTGCCTTAAGAGGTATAATTATGAGAAATATACGGTTAGAAAGAATGAGTTTTCAGCTAAAGATTTCACCATTTATTTTTTTCCTATCATTTTATTTTACCGCGCTGCGGTAAATTCTAATTTGAAAGTTTAAACCCCTGTAGATTCTGAACGGCTAATCAGAATAGACTAAATAGGATGTCATTTGGTGCAGAAAGAAAACCTCTAATAGAATAAATAAAAAAATCCCGAGTAATTATCTCCAAAATTGGTTTTTTTCTCGAAAAACCTCATTTTTTAGGCAAAAAAATATCGAAAAATAGCCCTATTTATGTAACGCCTAGCTACTTGACCATAAAAGCTACATTAAATCTAAATATAGTTTTAGAAAGAGTGGTTCAATACCCCCAGGGCTTTTTTTTTTTTTTTTGATATGAGGTCATTTTTCCGCATGAGAGCGCTCGGCGGGATTTCGTTTTTCGAAATTTTAAACCCCCGTAGATTCCGAACGGCTAATCAGATCAGACTAAATGAGATGTCATTTAGTGCAGAAAGATAACCTCTAATAGAATAAATAAAAAATCCCGAGTAATTAACTCCAAAATTAATTTTTTTTTCGAAAAACCTCATTTTTTAAGCATAAGTCGCCCTTAATGGATAAAAGTTTGGCCACACCTGTCATATATTGTTTCAATGAAAATGTTTGAACATGTTTATTTATGAAAACAAACTACTAGTAAAAAAAAAAAATAAAAACAATACTTTCTCTCCAGTAGCGTAGCCAGGATTTTTGCTTGGGGGGGGGGCCCAAAAGTTTTATGACACCCCCCCCTTCTCCAAGAAACTTAAAGTGGAGAATTTTTTTTTAGATAATATAATAATTATAAATAAAAAACAAATAAAAAAAATTTTTTTTTTCTTGAAATAAAAAATTTTAATACAAAATTCGTAAATATTAGAGATTTTTTCAATTATTTATAAGTTTTTTGTTAGATTTTAGAATTTATGAGAGTTAATAAAATAATTATTTAAAAAAAAAAAATCATTAGGAAAAACAATATGTATTTTTTTTGTTTGGAGAAGGCTTTGGGGGGGGGGCCCGGCCCCCTGCCCCCCCCCCTGAATACGCCACTGTTTCTCTCTTTATATTTCAATATAGGTAAGAGAAAAAAATTTTTTGAAATCAAGCAAAAGACGTTGTCACGTTAAAAAGCCACCGGCTGTGCAGAAGACACAGCTAACACCTATTTTTTATTATAAATTTGAGGTCTTGGTAGGGAATCAGTTTGAAATTGATGCGCAGAATACATAAATATATCTCTATACATTTCCTAAGGAAGAAATCGTAACTTTAAAAATTAATAACTCAAAAATTTATAGGAAGTTTATGAAAATAATTTTCCTGTAATTTCCCTGTTCTCCCAAAAAATTTTCCTTTGTTTTTCCGCCACTTTATTTAATTTTTTTTTTTCTAAATATCTCGCGGCACCTTTGGGTGCCGCGGCACACCGGTTGAGACCCACCATTCTAGAGAGACATGCATTTGCATCAACATCCTGGCTCTAGTTATAATTTTTCCTCCTCTCGATGCAATGCATCCATTAAATGGCTGACTCCCCTTTTTGTTCATCTTTAGCGAAGAGATAATGCATGCATATGTAAATTCTAAAGTTTCCATTACTCCCTCTCTACTTCCACTTAATCTTAATGGATTTCAAAGTACGAATTAAGATCCCCCCCCCCACCCCTCTCTCTTCTAATGCAATTTTATCTCATGCATTTTTATTTTGTTTAATTATTATTATTTCTATACAATTCTAAAAGAAGAACTCTCAAGATTTATTTTCAAAGCCAAAGCCTTAATGAGTTGTTGTTGTTGTTGTTGTTTATAAAAACATATCACGAAGCAGCAGCACCACCAACCACTGAGTTTTTAATGGAATCAAGATGGACGATTATAATTTTATTAAGAAATTGAACATTTTCTTTTTTTTTTTTTACTGAATAAAAGAAGAAAACCAGCAAGCCAACAAAGTTATAATAAAAACGTGGGCTGTTTAGTTAATGCAAGAGAGGGACATAAATTATTGTTGCTATTGTTTTAAATAATACAAGATTTAATTATGAATTTAATAAAAAAAAAATCTGGTGTGACTGGCGCACAGCACACAACTTTCTCTTACCTTCAGTAATCGAAAATTGTGTTCTGTGCTTGTCACACCAGATTTTTTGTGTCGACATGTATTTAGTTTCCGACCATAGGGTACGATTGAATTCAAGATGTAAAATTTATAAGTATGGGAAAATATTTATATTGTGATACCATGGCAACCATTTCTCCTATCTTTTCTATGGAGTACAAGAGTAAAGTGGTCTTCAGAAGAATTCAATCACAAAATGAGAATATACATTTTATAGAGAATCTAAAAAATAATTGATTTTTGAATTTTAAAAAAAATCGTTGGAGCAAATTTTGAGAAAATCGAAAAAAACTGAAAAAGTGCATCAGTAAAGTACTAGTACTTTTTGGTCGATTTTGTTCAAAAGCTTCGTGTCACGTCCCATGGAGGTGCCTAACTTAAATATAAAATTTCAACCTCCTAGCTCTTTTTGTTCTTGAGATATTTTGTTCACGGACACACACACACACACACAGACAGACATACAGACAGACCATGTCGCGAAAACCACTTTTTTGGATTCAGGGGACCTCAAAACGTGTATATCCATCAAAATCTCGACATCGAATTTATATAGAGGTAAGAGAAAGTAAAAAACGCCTACGAAGTTACAAAACTTACAATTACTCTCATTGTTATGGAATTTGGTCCATGGCTACTGGAGACAAACATCTCTCTCTTCCAAAAGATTTGGTCCAGGGGATGCTAGTTGTCAATAATTATTCAAAGGCTATTGAGAACCGATTCGCAGGGTTCCTGCACACCTATTCCGATTCAACATTGTTAACTCACCAAATTGCACCTGTGCTCCAACCCCAGCTACCCCAGAACACCTTATCCTCAAATGCCCCCTATACTCAACTCAAAGAAAACAGCTGTTCAGCCTAATCCAGCCGCACTTCAGAGACCCTCCATCTTTTGCTGATATCATAAAATGTAATAGCCACGAACTAATAAATCAAATATTTGATTTTTGCAAGACCTGCAAAATCAATTTGTGAGTTTATATTTACTAAAGTGTTAATATTGCTTTGTTATTGTATTCTTATTGCTTTGTTATTGTATTTTTATTGTTTTGTTATTGTATTTTTATTGTTTTGGTATTGTATTTTTCTTGTTTTGTTATTGTATTTTTATTGTTTTGCTTTTGTATTTTTATTGCACTTTTATTGTCTTAATATTGTATTTATATTGTTTTGGTATTGTGTTCTTATTGCTTTGTTTTTGTATTGTATTTATAATCTTGTTTTGGACTAGTATTACTTTTGTATTCATATTGTTTTGTTTATAAGTATTTTTATATGAATTTTGTATTTTTATATCCAGTTTTAACCCAATGGCCTATGGCTTAAACGGGTAAATAAATAAAAAAAAAAAAAAAAAAAAAAAACCGATTCGCATTTATTATATTCTTAGAGCTATAAAAAGAAAGAAAAAAAAATTATTTTTAATATTTTCAAACTTTCGCGCTTTACAGGGCGGAACAACATTTCAAACTCATCTTTTTTTTTACTTCAGGGGAAAACTACAAATACGACGGCTAAGCATTTCGGTTGTCTAATCTCAAGGTTCTTGAGCACAGCAAGGCACTTGTAGCGCCGACTGTACATCAAGTAGGTCAAAGGAAAATTGAAATCAATAAAATCAAATCTAATTTGGCAAAAATAAAAACGTCGCGACGTTTGATGTCAAAAAAAGAATTAATCCGTTGAAAATTAAAAAAATAAAAATGTATAAGAAAGTATAAGCGCGATTACCTCAGTAACTGGACCAAATCTTTTAGAACTAATTGGCAATAATTGAGACGTTTATCTCGCTTGGAAGGGAAGTTATTTAAAAAAAAAAAAAAAAAAGATTTTTTCCCATCTATTGATCGATTTAGTTTTTTTTTTTTTTTTTTTTTTTTTATCTTGGTTTGTTGACTTTTGGTGAGATTTCATCTTTTGAATGGAGGCTATTTAACCAAGATGATGAAATGAATGAACATAAAACGAGAGAGAGAGAGACGTCAAACTTATTGATGGCTGCTCGATGAAATTGGCTGTTTAACAAGTGGCAACTTAATCAGAGACAAAATTCCGTTTCTACCTTTTTTTTTTTTTTTTGGAAATCCTTTTCATTAAATCCCGACAAGGGACATAATTCTTCTTCTTTCTTTGCTTTAATCCCCTGGTGCGGGGGTTTTGCGATCGGAAAGGAATAGAACAGGCCGGCCCGTCGCACGGTCTGACGAATGTTGAAAATATAGAAAGAAAGAGACTGGACAGCTCGTGGTCGCCATCCACGTACCCACAAGATGTGGGCCTCTGAGCAACGACAAGGGATTGAAAATCTAGTGTGACAAGCACAGCACACAACTTTCTCTTACAAAAAATTTAAAAAAATCTTTGTGTGGTTTTATGAAACCACGATGCAAGTGAAACTTTTTTTTCGGATCGTAGGCTTTTAACTGAAAATTTTCAGAAAATTATTCAATTAAGGGTATTAAAATCGCATTTTTAATCTTAATTTAATAATTGGAAAATGGAAAAATCAATAGACGCATGTTAAAAACTGAGAACAATATTTATTTTTCAATTGAAGATTTGAATTATTTTAAATTAGTTTAAAAATTATATTTTATCAATTTAAAAATTGAATAATTAAATCTCACAATTATTTTTTTATAATTCGTTTTATATATTCAATTTCAATTTTCCAATTTCTTATCGTCACGGCTTGTGACGTCATGGCTTGTATGGTCATGGCCTATAACGCGAAAAAAATTTGAGGGGATCAAATTAAAAGTCTTACTTTAAAAAAAAAAAACAGAATGCACAAACATTAATACAAATAACCCTAATATAACTAAACGCATTACAAAGTTACTGATAGAAATAATAAACCCACAAATAAACACATTACAAGCAATTCCTTTAAAGTGCGCGAGACACGGGGTGCTAATTTTCGGACTTTCCAGCGGCCACAATTTTGAAGCTATCGACCTCAATTTTTTTAAATTAAAGCTATTTAAAATATCTACAACTTATAGAAGCCCTTTTTTTGATTTTCGAAAAAATAAAATTTTTTTTTAGATTAATCGCATTAAATAAAAGATATTTTTCAAAAATCCGCTCTATATCTTATAGATAATTGAATTAGTAATCATTGTGTTAAAAAATAATTAATTTTCTACCCTTAATTAATTAGCTGGAAAC
>JAKCPI010020713.1:0-10367 GCA_023213315.1 Euborellia annulipes
CCTATACAAGTATAGGAATTCTGTTTCATAAACTGTTTATGAATATATATGAGAAAGTTCAATTTGGTGCCAACCTAATCAATTTCTTGTATATTTTAAAATTAATTATTTTGGTGAAATTGTTAATTTGAATTTGAATTTTTATAGCTATTTAGTTGAATTACTTTATAAAAATTATTTAATTAGTATGATTGTAATATAATTCATAAATATTTAAATAGTTTAGAGCGCGAATTTCAAACCAGAATTTAATAAATTTAGATTTGTGAAATGAATTTTAAAAGAATAATTTCAAGTTTCCTTAAAATAATTATAAAATAATATTAATAAAAATTCCTTGAGGTAGTCGAGTTATTTGAGAACGTTTAGACCAGGGATTCTCAACTTGTCGCGGTACACTTTTAACGATTTCAAAATTTGGCGGCACACAAAGAAAAAGATAAGTTTAAAAGTTGGTAATTTGTTCATAAACTTTTATATTAATTTTGATTCATATCCTGGGTATATTAATATTAAACCACGAAAGTATATGGAAAATGATTGAAAATTCATATTTTTTTTTACAGTGTATATTCTTCCTATTTGGCCTATATTTTTGTTAATCAAATCACTTTAATATACTTTTACTCAGGGGTGGATTAAGGGTTTAAAATTAAAATAAAATAATTTCAAAATAAAATAACTAGCCTAAGGCGAGGAGCGAATATTGGCCACCAGGACCAATTTTCCAAATGATTGCTAGTTTTAATATAAATAAGAATAAATAAAAAAAATATTTTTTTTATTTATTCTCGCGGAGTAAAAAAAAATTCCTAGTCATATGCAGCTAAAATTATTGTGACGTTTCGGTCTTCTTAGAGCCGGAGGCGAGAATAAAAGAAAATTTTAATTTCAAAATTATAATTGTAATTTTTCATTCAAAATTTTCATTCAATAACTAGGAATTTTTTTTTTTTTGACTCCGCTTTAATATAAAATTATATTTTTTAGCATTAAAAATTTTTGTTTTTGTATTATTTTATAAAATGGAGGAGGGGGGGGGGGTCATAAGATTAAATGTTTTTAAGGGAGGCGTGGTAGCATAAAGTTTGGAAATCACTGGTATAGATCATTCGATATAACATTTTGCCGGGAAAATATTCCGAAAGGAATGAAGTTTTCACTACCCCATACTCTAGAATGCCAATCCTAAATTTTTGAACTTGAAGACCGTGTGGGGGGGGAGGGGGGGACAAAAACCTCAAAAATTTGAGAAATCTTCAGGTTTTTGCTTATATCTCTTAAACTATTTATATTTTGTGAAATATAGCACAATACAAAGTTGTAGAGCATTAAATTTGCTAAAATTTGGTACATAAAACGAATTCGTAGACTCAATACTAACCGAAATACGGCCGGTCAATTAGACAAAATATAAATAGTTTACGAGATATAAGCAAAAACCTGAAGATTTCTCAAATTTTTGAGGTTTTTGTCCCCCCCCCCCCCCACACGTTCCTCGAGGTCGAAAATTTAGGATTGGCATTCTAGAGTATGGGTTAGTAAAAATTTCATTCCCTTCGGTATATTTTCCAGGCAAATTGTTATATCGAATGGTCTATATTGTGATTTTCCACTTATTTTTCAGAAAGAGCAATAATCTATAAGTTTTAATGAAAAAAATGGTTAATATAAAACCTCAAGAGAATTAAATATGCTATGAAATGAGCCAAGATTCATTTTTCTACGATACTTTGTTTTCGTTTTATGACGTAAAAACTGCGAATTTTTAGATAAAATCGCACTTTTTCAAAAATTTTAACCCCGATGAGGCACGGGTTAACGTTACCCAATTTAGCTAAAACTTTGCCATTATCATTTTCTAGCCAAAATACAACTTTTAGGATGCTCGACCGAAAGAAATTAAAAAATTTTGTTTTTTGCTGCCACCCTAATGTACCAATCCATCAAAATCTCGGCATCGAATTTTTGTCATGATCGCAATATTTTCTCTCTCTATATTTAATAAAAATAGGGTAAGAGAAAGTAAAATATAATAATTCAATTCGTCGCAATTCATCTGCAAAAAACAATAATATTTTTTTTTGATCATAAATTCTTTATAAGCCCACCCTCTCTCTATTTCTTGTAGAAAATTGTATCCCTTGACCTCAAATGTTATTTTTCGTATAAATGAATCAAATCGGCCTCAATTTGTGTTAAATCAACTTGAAAAAATAATCTTGAACAAATAAAACACAAAAATACCTCCTCTAATATATTAAAGTGAAGGAGGAGAGACAAAATAAACAAATGGATAAAAATTTGGTGTGACTGGTAGCACATCACATACTTTTCTTCAGTCATTCAAAGTTGTGTTCTGTGCTTGTCACATCAGATTTTTGTGTCGACATATATATACAAAATTTAAAAAAACTCAGAGCCTTTGCCCCCCCCCCCAAATGACGCCTCAGGAGGGTACAGTGAGGGACAATATTAAGTCCCATCCATGGGTTTTCTACTTCTGATTATTTCATTGTTTTTAAAAAAATATATATTTTTTAATAGAAACTTTCATGGTTCAAAGCTAGAAAATTCCAATAAAGATTTTCATTTTTTTTTTTATAAAATCAATTTTTTTTTTTTTTTTAAATATAAAAACATTCACACTTTTTCTCATTCACACTCACATTCACACACTCATTCACACAGTCTTCTCGGCAACTTAGGCCATTTAAGACTTTAAACGATATCCGTTAATGAGTATTATACATATTGGGGTCCAGGCATTTTTATTTAAGTCATTTGGTATCCAAATGCCTTAAATAAAATTATCGGACTGCCTGGGGTCCGAACCCGCGACGTTCGGTATAGAAGGCAGACACGCTACCAACTACTCCAAGCCCCGTGGGCTATAAAATCAATTAAATAATCACAAGTAGGAAACGCATGGGTGGGACTTAATATTGACCCTCACTGTACTTAACTTAAATATACAATTTCACCTCCAAGCTCTTTTGATATTTTATTAACAGACAGACCATTTTTTGGACTCAAGTGACCTGAAAACTTGTATTTCCATTAAAATTTCGACATCGAATTTCTGATATGAATGCAATACTTAGAATTTACATTATCTTATATTTTCTCTACGGTCCGTTGAATTGATTATTCCCTCTATAAAGGGTGATGATACTCTTCCTGTAATTTACTCCTCTGAATGAGAGAGTGTTTGATTTGGTAGAATGACCTCTTAATTGTGGTTGGATTTAGGTTTCGGTTACGAAATAAAAGAGACCTGGGAGTAAATAGGTAGACAAATAGGTCTCGTTAAATGGAGATTGGAGTCCTTTAATAAAACACAAGCCAGCTGTGAATTGATTGTTTCTCATCCTCTTCTAGGTGATAAACTTTATACGACCCCAATCAAATTTAAATGCTATTTTTATTTTCTTTTGTTTAAAAAAAAAAAAAAAAAAACTAGAAAAATTATTAAATTGATGATTATTACGTCACATTCGCTTGCAAGTCGTTCGCGCCTGTGGAATGATCTAGAGAAACAGGCGCCCTTTGATTGGTCGAATGGCGATCCAGCTGACCAATCCCAGCGCTTCCTTTAAGACCGCGTCCTGGCCTCAGGTTCCCTGTCTGCCTGCCGTGAACCGATCAGTCGCCCTTGAGATGGCGTGTGTTTTACATCTACTCCGCGTTAGTGTGATCCAAAAATGACGCTATCTTTTATTTCGTTAATTGATTCCACGCTTTTCTCACCATAAGACAACTACCTGGATACTCATCCTACCTTTCAACATCCTAATGTGTTCTACCAACCATCTCCACTGGATTTTTAATAACTCCATCCTTCCTGGCTCCAAAAATCGTATAATTCCAGGTACTCCATCCATTTTTTTTTTTTTTTTATTATATTAATAAAATGATTAAAAAATAACTCTCTTGTTCCATACATTGAAATATCATTTTGTAATCATTTTTTGTGACTTGATTGTTTCGCCTCCACTCCCTCATTACATACAAAGATAATTTCTATATAGCCTAAGGCGATAAGTTTTTAGATTAATTAAATTAAAAAAAATATATAATTTGTCTTTAAAAGGTCAAGTGTTTGCTTCCCGTTGAATTTATTAGATACCAGTTAATTGAAGATGAGGAAGAAGTCAAAATGGCTTCAGATTCATAAAAAACGTAAAATAATTACTAATTAGCCGCGCCGCCCGCCTTTGGCGGGCTTTGCGCTTAGCCGGGGCTTCGCCCCCCCCCCCCTGGACCTCCCTCGCCTTTTCTTCTTAATTATCAAAAAAAAAAAACATTATTATTTTTCCATTCCAATTCAGGCTTGAGGATTTGTTTCGATTCATGGAATACACAAATGAAAAGAATACATAAATATTTCTCTATACATTTCCTATGGGGAAAATTGTAACTTTAGAAATTAATAACTCAAAAAGTTATAGGAATTTCGGGATGAAAATAATTTTCCTGTTATCCATAGAAGCTCCTCTTTATGCATATAAAATTTCATTTCATTAGCGAATTATGTATATAGAATAATATAGAATTAAATTGTCTGTCTGTCAAGGCTAAATATTAACCGCCTAATTCATAAAACCTTAAACAATGTTTAAAGAGAATTTGAAAAGCATTTTAGCAAAATCTTAATTCATAAACATATTTTAGGCCTAAATACTTGTTTAAATTCCTATTTTAACTAGACAGGCGAGACCCCTTGTTTAAGCTCACTAATAAACATTTTGTAACCTCAAAATTTTCGATCACAACAACTTGACATTTGAAATAGCCTATAGTATCATAGGCTTTTAATAAAAATAAACGTAAGTAAAAATTCAAATGTATTATATGTTTTTTCATGAACAAATTATTAATCTTGATGAATTAATATTTTCAGAATAATGCAAAGTATTGAAACGATAAATACAATATGCAATATTATGAATATGGCCAGGGCCGCAGACAGACTTGACGGGCCCCGGGGCTACTTAATAATACGGGCCCCCCCCTCACCCATTAAGATTTTTTAGGTATGTAAAAGGCTATTGTGGCCTTCATGCCAAAAAATTTTTTACACAATTTTTAAAACAGTTATACATAAGCTTAGCTTACAATATTTATTTAAATAAAAAAGTTATTTAAAAATTTTTCAAAATTTCCTAAACATAGTGTTACCATAATTTATTGAGGCCAAACCTGGACAGACGACTTCCGGGGTGGGGTATGGAAAATCTTTTGAAAATTAGACACTGAAATCTGCGTTTTTAGCTATCCTGAGACGTGAAAAATATTACTTGCTTAGAGCTTAAAGGGCCCGGTGCCCGGGTCCCCACAGGAAAAAATGTGCAAAAAATTATTTTCTTTATTGAAATTTTGAGATTTGAGCTTAAAGGGCCCGGGCATCCCCAGGAAAAAGGCAAGTTTTTGAGCTCAAAGGGCCCGGGCCCCTTCAGGAAAAAAAATTCAAGAAAATGATTTTTTTTAATTGAAATTTTAACTATCAAAATTATTTTTTATTAGAATTTTAAGGTTGGAGCGCAAAGGGCCCGGGCCCCGGGGATATAGCCCCCCTGCCCCCCTGTCTGAGGCCCTGAATATGGCCTATCAAATAGATAAAAGGATTATGCCTGGGAGAAGATTATTTAAAAAAAGAAAAAATCCTTTAAGATCTTAAAATCTGTTACTATTATTAGTTACAATACATTTGAGTTTCAATATTTGATAGAAATTCAAACATATTTAATTGATTGATTGATATTTGATATTTAAACATATTTAATTTTCATTAAATCAAACTTAAGTAATTATTATACAAATGTATTTTTATTTAGCTTATTTTTATGGCTTTTAATTGATTTAAATTCCTTTCAGTTCCTTTGGAGAATGCATTGAAACTGAAAAAAGGGGTGTGCTTATTAGTATCTAGTCCAAATGGAATTAAATGATTTATTGAAAAAGTAATATTTTGAAAAAACTAACCTCTGACATTTATATTTATTTTCATTTTGTCTGTTTTTCTTTACTCGCGTTCAAATCTGTTTTTTATTTTGTTAATTTAAAGACATAAGTAATTGCTGAAATAAATTTTTTTTTTATTAAAATAAACCAAAAGCAGTGGCTATGGTAAAAATATTTATCTTTTCTTACTCAGTCAAATTTTGGCTTCTTTTTCTTATTTTTCATAATATAAAATTTTTCTTATTTTTCCATATTCATTTAAATGACAATAATGTTGATTTGTCCAATTATTTGTATTAATTCTATAAGGATCTAATTAAAAACGGTCAAAACAAATTAGTTTGACATATAAATATATTTCTCAATCTCCGCCAGATGTCAGCTTAATGCAACAAATTTTGCAAAATGACGTAGGTTTTTGCCATGTTGCCAAACTTAATATTCTTAAATTTCATATTAGTTAATCTACAGTTTAAATGTGTTTATGAATAGAAAGTTTGCTTAAATACATATTATCGTTTAACAATTGACTAGTTAAAAAGCTTTTCAAATACTCTTTTATGAATTAGGCGGGTAAATTTCTAATTGCTAAAAATAAATCAGTAATAAAGACATAAATCTTTCTCTCCTTCTGCCGGTATCTCTCTCCACTTATTAACTTTGTGGTTATTTAACCACCCAAAATTTAGTCATTGGCCTAATTCCCACATGGTGATCCAAGTATTACATAAGCGTACTGAGGGGGTGTTTGCTTTTTTCACAAGGGGAAATGGAGGTCCAAAACAGTCAAACACTTACGTAATACTTGAATGCCTCCATAGAAGGAAATTCAGAACAATTTATTGTCAGGCATTTACTCAAGGAGGTTATCTTTTTTTTTTCAATTGTTTATTTGAAATTCTATTTTTTTTCACTTTTAACTTGTCTTTTTTTTATTTATTCGTTCTTGTTTTTTTCTTAGCTTTGTAAGGTCCCTGCTCCCCGTGCCTAAGCTATGTCAAAGTCTTTCCATATTTTAATTTAAATCGTCAAATTCTTGTTTATCTTTTTTTACTCTAATAACGGGAAATTTAATAGAAAGTGTTATAAAAAATACAAATTGAATAGAAATTAATGAGAATTTTTATTTTAGAATATGAAAGTTCATTTTTTTTGGCAAGAAAAGAGCGTATTGACGTTCTTTTTTAAAAATGTCTACTTTTCTAATTTAAATTCAATTAAATGGCTTTTTATTAATTTTACAGGATAATATTTTATTAAAAGAGACGTTTTTAATTAAAAAGAAAATATTATGACGGAGAAAGAGAACGAAAAGAGAGTAAAAAACAAAGACACCTTCTCTAACTCTCTTTCTCGCGTTAAGAGCAAAAAAAAAAAATAAGAACGAATTTGTTATTAATTTTAAGTATTAATAAAAGCTTTCATAATAGGAAAATAATAATTTTAAACAATTGAGAAATAAGTAGTGTTTTGTCTTCGTTTTGAAAATTGCGATTTAATTACAACTTTCATTTATGATTCAATTTTAGTGCTTTTTGGTAAAAAAAAAAAATTATATTACGTCGTAAATTTTTTAATATTTAACAAAGGGATGGGGGGAACAAGTGAATAAATTCTAAAGAAAAATCTGGTGTGACTGATTGCACAGCATTTTTTTTTTACTCTAAATTCGAAGCCCACACCATATTAGTTCTGTCGACTTATATTTAATTTTCGACAATAACGGTACATTTCTTTTTTTAGTCTCGGCATCTTAGGCCATATAGACTTTAACAATTATTTAGATACGATATTGTATTCAGGGGTCCAGGCATATTTATTTATACCATTTGGTATCTAAATGAATACGGCACATTAAAATTCAAGATATAAAATTATTTTGTTACCATGGCAACAATAAACAATTTTGAGTTCAAAATGAGAATATTCATTTTAAAGAGGCTTAATTTATAAATCTGGTGTCTGGTCGCACAGCACACAATTTTTTCTTAATTTCAGTAATTTAAAGGCGCATTTTGAATTTGTCTGCCAGAATATAAATACAAATCAATTTTTTAAGTATTAATTTTTAAAATTTTACATCAAAAATAAATTTTTTGAAATCTCGTGCGGGGGGAATTGCCCCCTTTACCCCCTCCTAGTATCTGCCCTTGACTAGTACTCTTTAGTATATTTTAATCAAAAGCTTCGTGTCAAGTCCCAGGAGGGTACCGTACTTTTTTTTAACACTAGGGTCCGACCGAAACAAGATTTTCAGCCGAAACCGAAACCGAATATTCGGCCTCAATCTTAGTTTCGGCCGAAACCCGAAACCGAATATTCGGTCGGTTCCTATTTAACACTGACTTTTTTCTCATTCACACTCACACTCATACACACATTCACACAGTCTTTTCGGCAACTCAGACCATATAAGACTTTAGACAATAACCGTTGTAATTAATATATGATATATTGTGGGTCCAGCCATTTCTATTTAAGCCATCTGGTATCTAAATGGCTTAAATAAAATCATCGGACTGCCTGGGTCCGAACCCGCGACGTTTGGTATAGGAGGTAGGCATGCTACCTACTACACCAAACTCGGGGGCGGGTACCTAATTTAAATATGAAATTTCAACATCGTAGTTCATTCTCTTTTTGCTTTATTTTCAACACACACACATAGAGTTTTTTTCGGGACTAATTTTGACACAGGTATATCCATCAAAATCTCGACATCGAATTTTTCACTCTATATATTAAAAATATGTAGGAAAGTCTTACAACTTTAATTCTATTTATTTATATAATCAAAATATCCAGTTTATTATTATTATAAAGCAAACTATAATATTCAAATGGATATTCCTTGCTCGTTAGACTAATTCATAGTTTATCACAATGTCCTCAGTGTATGTTTGCGTATAGTGTTATTCCCCCCACTAACCGAATTGCATGCATACATTTCTAAACAACACAATTGTTATTATTATCATTCTAGTTGCTTTTATTAATACAATAGCCTATCTATTATTATTATTAATATTTTGCTTCATCTATACAAACAAAAGTCTAGATCATGTATTATTTTAACATTTTATTTTTTAATTAAATATTGTATAATTATCCAGTGGGGGGGGGGCGGGTGGCTTTATACTTGTATATCCTATTTCAATTATCGGCTTGTCTTGTTCGGTTCACATATTTTTTTATACGCCTGTCTTTCATGTATTTATGATTCATCCCCAAATTGCTCAGACAAGTTAATTCCTTCGACTTCCAACTCATCACCTACCTGTCTGAACCTTTAGTAGTGAGTTGTCTGTCTTTAGTGTAAGTCGAATCCGCGCAGGGCTCCTCCAAAAAAGGCGGTTTCTTCTAAACAACGCTAACATTTTAGGTAAATCTCATCTCAGGCTTTTAAAAAGTACATCAGTAATATTTTGTGTTAATTGTTTGAAGTAGACTTTGATGATGTAGACCTAATTCAGTTTTTTTTTTTTTTTTTTTTTTTTTATTTGAGGAATATAATAAAAATAGAAAATAATTTTATTGTTTTTTTTTTTTTTTTTTTTTCTGTCTTTTAATTGTTCGGAGAAAAATGGGTTGCCTAGATGGACAGACACCAGACCCTATATCTATCCCTCTTGCACTCATCTCTCTCTTTCTAGTTTTAAATTCACTTTCCCGGTCTTCCCTTCCATAGAGCCAATGTTAAATCCCTATGGGTATTTGTATGTTAATTTCGATTCAAAAGGGGGTCGGTCCCCTTTGGAACTTTTTACGCATTTAAAAAATTTTTTTTCCAATTCTTATGAAATTTTGTATTTATTTAGGATTCTCTATTGTGTATAAAATGTCCAAATATGAGTAAAATAACCATAGTTTATTTCAAACAGTCAACATTTAAAATATAAGTTTGGATTTAAGGTTCTTTATGAGAAACTAAATATATCTCGACACAAAAAAACTGGTGTGACTGGCGCACAGCGCACCTTTTGGTTTTTGTGTCAAGATATATTTAGTTTTCCATAGCCCCTTAAATTCAAACTTATATTTTAAGTGTTGACTGCATGAACAAACTATGGTTATTTTCAAAAAATTTTAATCTCATATTTGGACATTTTGTACTCTTACCTTTGGTAAGAGAAAGTTGTGTGCTGTACGTCAGTCACACCAGATTTTTTAAGTTGTCACAACATTCCAAAATTTACCCTAATATCTTTAACTAGGTTGTTGGTCACTTTTCCGGTTTAAAATATATATTTTAAAAATTATTTTTCCACACTAACTACAGTGTATTCAACTTTTCCATTAGGATGGAAAGGATAGAACTCTCTCTTCAAGTTGGTACAGAGTGTTTCTCTCTTAGTTTCATCCTGGGACAAAGCACACTTGTACACTGCTAAAGAGAGAGAGAG